>JBBMKD010000002.1:1687106-1756059 GCA_037834095.1 Argya squamiceps
ACTGGAACAGTCTGCCTGGGGAGGTGGTGGAGTCACCATCCCTGGATGTGTTTAAAAAGAGACTGGATGTGGCACTCAATGCCGTGGTTTGAGGTGTCAGGGCTGGGTTGAACGTGATGATCTTGAAGGTCTCTTCCAACGCACACTTTCTGTGATTCTGGGATTCAGAAAGAGACCCTGAGAAGGGTAAGTGTTTTGAAGGCAGAATCTGATGCAGAGGGTCAGATTTGGTGACTGCTGAAAGCTGGAGTGTTGATTTAGGATAATTAATCCAGGGTGATCTGGGATAAGAATTTTTAATATGAGAATATAGTAATGCAGTTGTCAGAAGAAATGGTTACCAATGCCTTTGCATTACAGTGTAATGGCCAGGACCCACTGAGCTTCTCTGGTGTACTCCCTCAAATGAGAGAAAAGGAGCTGCATTTAGTACAGGACTGCACACTTCAGACAAACATTTGTGTTAAAGTATTGAATTAGACTTGGCAAACAGTGGCAGTGAGCAAAATCTCTCCATGTTGTTACTTCTTCTGCTGTTGCTCTTATGACATAACTTTTAAATTTGCCAAAAAATTCTTAGTGGAGAAACTGTCTTAATAGGTGTCAAGTCTTGCTCCCTGTTTGCTGGACAACGAACCCTGTACTCCTGTCCTTGGTGCAGTAAACATCTTTGTGCTTAAATGTCTTTTTTGTGTTGCTTACCTGTCCCAGGGATAAAAAGGGAATGTTGTTGCAGTTTCAGTTCATCTCCTTGTGGATTTGTGCTTCTTTTAGGTTGTACTGTTTTCCTGTCATGTGGGCTTTTAGCAGCAAGTGCTGATTTACTTAGTGGATGGAACTGCCCAACAAAACTTGGCAGAGATTCTATTTTTGCCATCTGATTTTATGACACACTCAAATAAAACACCTGTTCATTTTGCTATCAAATGTCCTTTTTTGTGTTGGAAATCTCAGAATTCTTGGTGTTTTTCCTAAAATTGCTGCTTTCAGGGCTCAGATTTTGACTGGCAGGAAGGTGAAATAACTTTTCTCCAGTAGACCCCAATGCTCAAAATCTAGAAGACAAGCATAAACAATGTTAATATTACTACTGTTAGTTTTAGATCTCAGGGCTTTATAGACATTCTTCTTGTTATTATGAGAGCTGGTGGTAACTTGTGGTTCTAAAGGCTCAGCAGTAGCAAAATTGCTCAAATTGTATTATACTTTAGTGTCATATAACATGTTTAATCTCTGTAAAGCCTTGACAAGGCTTCATTAAGGCCAGGTGATAAGAATTACTATTCAGTCTTAATCTACCTGTGCATGGAGATTTTATAGAATTGCTGTGTTTGTGCAAAAAGCCCTCCTTAATATCATCTCCTGGAAGGAAAATTGAAATCTATTGCTGTTGATGTGTTTCATGCATGTTTTTGTCCCTTTGCTCTTGCTCTTAACAACCTGGTTGTTTTGCATATAGCAAGTTTAGCTCCCAGTGCAAGAGGGAATGGAGTCAGTGGTTTACAGAGGCAGTATGAATGAGATTGTCCTCCACGGGCACTGGCTGCACCAGTGTTGCCCTGGTTCTTCTCTTTTTGTTGTAAAACACTTTGTTCCTTTCACCCACTTTGCTATTTCTTGCTTTTCTAGGCTATTTTGCTTGCAGAAGACTGCTTTGCAGAGGACTCCATTGCTCTTCTCTAATAGCTTTCTGTTAAATCCATTTGGCAATTCCACTGGGTACATTGTGGCTGTTAATGTGAGGATTCTGTCCAGGCCATGCTTTTCTCCAAGGCTGAATTTGATTGCTTTTAGTAACCTCTGTGTCAGTCCAGTGTGTTTTTGCCACACTCCATCAAAATAGAATCCCATTCCAAGGTTCCAATTTGTTAAGCAGAACAGCTGTGATGGGGGAAGTGAAATGGTCTTCCAGGCAGCAAAACTTTCAACTCCTGCCCCCTTTCGTCACAACTTTGAGGACTGAAACACAGAAGCAGCTGGGCTCTGGTTCACCCAGCCAACTGTAGCAACTTTACTGTTCTTCTTACATTAAGTCTCATCAGACAAGGCTCTCTGCTAACTCAGAGCAGAGAATGCCACCTCCCAAAGGCTAGGATTTGTCCTTTCTGTAAACATAAGGGGTTGTATGCTGAGCCTTCACAAGCTTGTCTGACACAGGGTTATGCTTAAAGCCTGTTTTTCTGGTCTAGATCTGAAATTCCTAACACAGTGTCATCATTTCTACTCAAAGGTTGATCAGTAGCTTCTCAAAAACATTGTCAATCTGTTTCAGCAGGATAGATATAAAGTGACAGGCAAAAACTGAGTAAAGAAAAACACATCTGCCTTCAAATCACATCAAGGAGCAGTAGATTTTTATGGCAAATCAACATTGTTTCTATTGTTCTGCAGTTTATCAGGATGACTGGTAAACTGATGATCCTGCACCTCCCTGAGCCTGAGCAAAACTCTCACACTTCCTGTTGGGTCTGTGTAAAATCACATCTTGGATATAAGTGATGCCTTGGGAAGCTGACCTGGAACACAGACAGGACAGGGCAAGAGAATAAAGTAGATATTTATTTAAGGGCCTTTAGGATACACCTTGGGGCAGGGCAAGAGCCTGGCCAGGGCTACACCCAAGGTGGACCCAAAATGGTCACAAAATGGACAAATGGTCACGAGCTCTCACACTTTTATAAGTTTTGGTCCATTTGCATATTGGGGTTTAATTGTCCAACTACAGCTTCAGATTATGAAGTCCCATCCTTCTTGTTTTCTCCCTTCAGTCCATCATTGTTTGTGCTTTTGGGCCTGAAAGTTGTACTCATTGTCCTTGGTCTCCAACAGGAAAAGGATTTGTTTTGTTTGTTACCTACTCTGTGAAGAGAGCTGAGTGACACTTAATATGAGGCTCAGAACTGCACCCCTGGGCAGCACAGAATTTGAAAAACATGAAAGCTGAAACTTAAGGCATCATAATCTTGGGCTGAAGCAGTGGGGATTGAGAGGACATGAGGAATGTCCTCCATGTATTGCCTAGTAGGCTGAATAGCAAAGTAAGAAAAGCTTCAGTGCAGCATTCTGGCACTCCTTGTTGTGTGGGAAAAGGGGGGATGGATGATGGAGTGTGAATAAAATGAATGCTGTCTGCCTCTGAAAAATGATTTTGGTGTAAGCATGTTTCAGACTGGGCAACATGTGATAAACCTGTATGGCACTTGTATACCATGAATTCACTATTAGGGCAGGTGTGGGACATGGAACCTTCAGACCTTCACAAGCTGCTACAGTCTTGCACTTCCTTTGCAGGGGAAAGAGACAAAACTTAAATTAATCACAGCACTAATGTAGCTGTAGTGCTCACTGCAATGCTGATGGGAAGCCAAGACTCTCAAGTGTGACATCCTGAGAGCTGGGAGAAGTGCTAATGAGCTGGTACACATACAGTCATGCAGGAGGAAGACAGTAGAAACAACAAATCTAGAGGAGCAGCCCCCAAACCCAAACTGTTTTGCTGTCTTATCAATCTTATGCTTATCATAATTGCCATATAGTCTACTGCACAGAATAGCCACGTTTTTAATCACTCTTTGACAGGATTGATTTATTAAAATGTATTGTTTACCACACTGTAGATCTAAAGTAATTCTGTAATTTGCTTCTCTGGTGTTGTTTGCTTGATACCTACCCTGAGCAGACCTCAAAGCATATGTGTTTGCATGGCTTGTGTCTCAGTAGGCCCTGCTCTGTCTTTTGGTGATCATAAACCACCTACTAAAACAGTGATTTAGTAACCAATGGACAAAGATACTTGATCCAAAATAGATTCATACAATGTTTTATAGCCAGAGGAGGCCAGAGAGCCATAAAAGCCAAGAAAAAAGCTATATGGAGTACTTGCTGGCCTCACTGTTGAGAGCAGCTAGAGTTGAATCCTAATTTACTGTGTTTTGGGTTTTATGTGACTCCTCTGCAGTGGTAGATAAGCATACCTGTACTACAAACAGTGATGAAGAGGAGTCTTGTTGCTGTGTGTCTCCTACATTCTTGTGCTGCTAAAACTAAGAGGGAGGATTCAAGGGTGGTCTTTGATTAAAAGAGTCTCTGAAAATGTGTGATCCCCAGTATTTGGTACAGCAAACGCTGTAACTGGTGTTAGATTTCAGCTGCAAAGACTGTCCCTGGGTTCTGCAGGACATTTTTTGGGCATAAAACCACACACTTATGTACTGCAGAAGCTGGCTGGCTCTGCAGTTTGCAGTTTGGCTGGGCAGAATCTAAACCTGTCATTGTGGTCACTGCATCTATCCCTGACATATGGCTATCACTGCTTTGAAAGCAGAAAGGTGTTTTAACATGACCCACTTTTTCAGCTGAGTATTTCTGATGGGACAGCAAAGAAAAAAGAGCATTTCATTGGGAACAAGCAGATATTTAGGCAGAACAAAATTACCCTGAGGGGATTTGGTCAGGTCAGCTGCAAAAACATCTCATGGAAGATTGGCATTAGGTCTTTATGAGAGCAGATGGCTGGAAGCTGAGTTTGTGCCAGTTTCCTTCTTTGCAGCAGGCAGGTATAGCATGTGTTGCTTGATGCAGAGGTGAGCTGAGTGAGCTCTACTGAAGCTGGGGTGGGTGAGCCTCATGGTTTTTGCTGTTGTGGGACATTCTGTGTTATAGGAAGGGGGGAAGTTTCATGTGGAAAATGATGGATGGGGAGCCCTGTTATTACAAACAAAGGGTATTTACTGATTTAGAACTCCTAGATTTCTTGAGTGAGTAAATAAATTTTCTGAAAATCAAGTTTCCTGAAGGGACAGTGCTGCTTATTACAATTTATTTCCAAAACACTTATTTAAATTTATATGTTATTAAGGGCATTGATCTTAAATGAAATGCTTTGCAAAGGGTAGCCATTATGATTGCTCATCAATGTAAACCAAGACCTCAAAGACATCATAAGTTACTTAGAGTCATACCTGGGCTCAGAATCAAACGTGTTCTTCCATGCCACCAGACCAGGCTGACAGCAATGCCTGAGGCTTTGCATGGTGTTCTGTGCTTTTTGCCTTTGGTGACTGAAAGGTTAGACAAAGTAAATAATTCTGGAAGTTTCTAAATTTTGGTTGTTCGTTTTTAAACGTGTTAACTTTTTTGTGTAATGAATTGGAGGTCTTTTTTCTCTACGGTGCTCCTATGACAGTTCTAGGAAGCAGCTCCTTTTCTAAAGCTGATTATCCTCTATTTCTCCTTGTGCTTGTCTTCTTGTGGGAGCTGCAGGATCTTACAATAAAATGTAATGAGGAAGAAAAATCACTAAGCACAGAGGCATTTTCCAAGGTTTCACTGACCAACTTGCGTAGACCAGCAGTTCCAGATCTCTCCACAGACCTGGGGATGAACATCTTCAAAAAGGTGAGTGAAGGAAAACTGCACTTTAATTTACCAATGATTCAGCACCTCAGTGTCTTCCTAAGTAGCTGCTGAAGGTGTGCTTGGAATATATATGCATGCCATATGTAAGACTATCATCCCTTTTCATTGGGATTGATTCTGTATGTTATTACATAGATTTTTATATATGCATGTTAATTAATTTGGTTTTGGTATCCTGAACATAATACTGAAGTCTTTATTCAAGTAATTGTCCTGATGAGACTGCATGAAAGGAGGCTACTCAAACAGTGCTGAATTTTAGGTGCCAGTGCTCACTGTAGTTCCAGCTAATTCAGTGAGTTCTTCTGATTGTTTTACCTCACCTTAGCTCTGGGTTTCCAACCATCCATTCTATGCTGAAGGTCAAAGAATGTCATAAAATTATCCGAGGGCATCCATGCCAGGACTGAAATCCTTCAAACACTCACAGGATCCCAGCATGCAATTATTTTCTACCATGGGAAATGGCCAAGATGAAGTGCTCAGAGTGGGAAGTTACACTTGGGAAATGTATCTGTGTTATCTTTTTCCCTTAAGTGGTTGTTTTCCGTGCCTCAGAGCTTGTGTGTGCTGCTCTTGCTGCAGTTTAAGAGCCGCAAGGAGGACAGGGAGCGCGAGCGCAAAGGCTCGATTCCGTTCCACCACACCGGCAAGAAGCGGCAGCGGCGCATGGGGGTGCCCTTCCTCCTCCACGAGGATCACCTGGACGTCTCCCCCACCCGCAGCACCTTCTCCTTTGGCAGCTTCTCTGGGATTGGAGAGGACAGGCGTGGCATCGAGAGAGGAGGATGGCAAACCACCATATTGGGTGAGATTTTGCTGTCTCTGCCCCAGGTTCCGTGTCATTCCCATCGTGAGCATTCAGGGAATGACAGGGGCTATTTCTTCATCCCACCCTTTTGTCGCCCTGTGTCTAAAGATTGGTGTCTCCGTGGGGGTGCTTACTGGCCAAAGCAGCTCGCCAGACCAACCTAAACAGTTTGTGGGTCCTCCAAATCTGCTGGTACAAGCGTGGTTAAGGCTGGAAGGAGTGGGCCTGGCTTGGGTTGGAAAAGGTGTTCATTTCAGTCCTGCTCCATGTGCCAGAGAACCAGAGCAGCACTTTGGGTCTCTGTGTCCCCTTTTCCCAGGTCGCAGCCTGGGCAGGGAACACTCTGGACCAATGGGGGAAGGAAAGGGGTGGGGTCCAGGACAGGGTGATACCAGGTGTCATCAGGGGTGTAGGGGTAGGGGTATTTTGGAATGGAACAAACCAAATACAGACAAATAAACAAAATACAAATTCAAAAACCTCATCCACGCACCGCAACATGTGTCCTTGGTTCTGTTTGCAGCATTACACAGCTGTTGGTAACTGCTCACAGCTGACCTTGAGTGACTTATGCTTCAGTTCACTTTTTCTCTGAAAACTAACCATCTTTACTGGAATAATAGCTGCTGTGGGAACCTGTAGTGATCTCTGTTCCACTTGAATACACTTCCCTGTGTGGTAGCAAGCGTTGTACAAGTGCAGCTTCAGATCAATTCAAAGAATGTTCGCATTCCCTTCTTTAAAAGAGGAATCTTTGCAGAGGCAGCAGGATCATTAGTATGACAATTATTAGCAGCAGTGTCATTAGTATCATTAACGATGTCATTAGCATGCCAAAGAGGTCTAGTCACAGTTTTCCTGGAGTGCATATTGGATACAATATAAATAGGATATTTTCTCAGTGAGGCTTATACTGTCTTGATATTGCAGAGGTACAGTGTTTGAACCTAAAAATTCACTGCTTCAAGATTCCATGTTCACTAAGCAGAATTTTTTTTGTATTCTTGAAGAATTTCCTTTGCCTTAGCAATCCTCATCCTAATACACTTACCTTTGGGGGCAAGAGAAGTAACTAAATTTCTATAATATGCCCCAAAGGGTGGAGTCATAAAATGCTGATCAATCTTATTTTCTTGAAGGTGTTGGTGGTTAAGAATGTGTGATGCCTTGGGAAGGCTGACCTGGAACAGAGAGTGAACAGAGCTAGACAATAAAGTAGATATTTATTGAAAGGCCTTTAAGGATACACCTTGAGCAGTACAAGAAGCTGGCCAGGGCTACACCCAAGGTAGACTTGAAATAGTCACAAAATGGACGACCAGTCATGAGGTCTTACACTTTTATAAGTTTTGGTCTATTTGCATATTGGGGTTTAATTGTCCAATTACAGCTTGGTCTTCATCAGGAAAGGGATTTGTTTTATCTACCTAGTCTGTGAAGAGAGCTTACTAACTCTTAATATGAGGCTCAGAACTGCACCCCTAGGCAGCACAGAGTCTGAAAAACATGAAAGTTAAAATTTGAGGCTTCATTTCCTCCCGTAGAGGCTTGACAAGGCCTTTTCTTTGTCAAGTCTCTATTCTAAATACCTACTAATAATAGATATTCAATAACAGATAAGTATCTAACAATAGATAAATACCTAATAACAGTAAACATCTAACAACAGTAAAGACTTAAGGCATCATGCTGGTGTCAGCTAAATCAGCAGAGAGTTTGGACCATTTGGTCTCTATGTCAGTGAACCCGCATGAGGGATCCCACCATAACTGGTTCTGCTCCACAGTGCGATGAAAAGCCTTGATTTTTACAGACAAATCCTTTAATTTTTAACCTCAGCCTGCTGTGGCCAGCCACCCCTCTTGGTAACTAAACAAAATATCCATTTTTTTCATCACCCTAGGAAAGTTTACCAGGAGAGGGAGCTCTGACACAGCCACGGAGATGGAGGGGCTGAGCGCCCGGCACTCGCACTCCCATCACACGCTGGTCTCTGAACTGCCCGACCCCTCAAACAGCCACGGAGACAACACAGTCAAAGAAGGTAAATCTCACACACCAGGACAGACTGAAATATCAACCCAAAAAAGTGGAAGGAAATGTTACTGTTTCCATGTGCGACCGTGTGACTAATGGATTTTTCCTTTTCTGTGTCCATTTCTCTTGAGGTACTATGAAGAAAAATGTTTCAAACCGTTCATATTTATCTGGTGCAGTTGTTCGAACAATTGGTGGCCATCAGCAGGGAGAAGGCATGGTTTGGGGTTTTCTTGCCTTACCACAACACAACACAAAAGTGTGAACAGAAACTTGGTATTTCTGTCTTTAATGGTTTCACAGGGAATTTTGTGGTATTTAATGCCTCTATCCAGTAAACAGCTGCTGGATTTTGCTGGAAATCACAAGGTTTTTTATTTAATTCTCCTCATTCCAATTGGAGCCCTGGCTTGAAATTTACTCAAAGTCTCCCTGAGGCCCCTCTGGAGAAATAGCAATACCAGTGTGACTGCAAATGGCAGAGACAATTGTCCTTGGTCTCCAGCAGGAAAAGGATTTGTTTTGTTTGTTACCTGCTCTGTGAAGAGAGCTGAATGACACTTAATATGAGGCTCAGAACTACACCCCTGGGCCGCACAGAATTTGAAAAACATGGAAGCTAAAACTTAAGGTATCAGTTCATCCACTGTGGAGGTGTGGCAGAGGTTAAGCTGGCCCATGCCCTGTGTCAAAACTGTAAAGAAAAGCAGATGGGTCATTGTCACAGGAGACTTCTTCTTAAGGAGGAGAAAGACCAATATGGAGACCTGACCCATTACTTAGAGAATTCCACTGCCTCCCTGGGCCCTGGCTACAGATGCAAAGAGAAAGCTTTCTGTTACCCATTATTGATTTTCCTGGTACCTGGCAATGAAATTACAAGAAATCCCAGGGTAATCAAGAGAGACTTCAGGGTTTTGGGATGACTGGTTAAGGTAAGAGGGGCAAAAATAGTGTTCTCCTGTAGCCTTCCAGTTGTAGGAAATGATGAGGGAAGCCAGGGAAAGCCAGAAGATCAACACTTGGCTCTGTGCCTGGTGACACTGGCAGAATTTGGGGGGTTTTGATCATGGGTTGGTTTACATGACACCAGGCCTGTTGGTGACAGGCTTCTCTTGACCTGAAGTGGGAAAATGATCTTTGCACAGGAGTTATCAAGGCTCACTGAAAGAGTTTTAAACTGGATTTGAAGAGGGATGGTCAGTCTTGATGATCTGAGAGGTCTTTTCCAACCAGAATTATTCTGTGTTTCTGTGTTGGATTTGGATATGGATTTTTGTTAGCCATTTTGAAACAAACTTAGGAAACAAATCAATGAAACAAAAAAAAAATCTGCCCTTGGATAATCATCAAATTTGGTAGTTAAGGAAGAAAATATCCTAATGCCATCTTTATTGTTATCTTCACAATACAAATTTCAATGAATGACATTAAAAAGTCACACTTTCCAGAAGGAAAATCTCTGATGCAAGCAGTTAATTCCTGCCCTGATCATTGACCAAATTGTGGCCTAGTTCAGGATATTGCTGTTAGAACATTTCTCCTGATTAATAGTGCCAGTTCAGTGCTAGCAGGACTGCACAAGCTGTCAGGAAATGTGATTGCCACGCTGGTGAGTTGCTGTTTGCATAATAAAACCAGTCCATTGCTGAGTCATTGCTTACTAAATGCATTAGATGTAATTAGCTTATTTATTAGAATATACTTAATAGCCATAGGAAGAGGTTCTTTGTTATTCTCTAGCCCTATTAACTGTACTGTCTGGCAGATGGTGTTAAAATAACCCTCTGGGGCACTTAGTGTCTTTCTGCACTAGAGGGTATATAAACCTACTTACAAAGCACTAGGTGTGGGAAATCACTAACACTGTTGCCTGGAAACCAGCATGAGTTTTAAAATCATGAGGGGTCCTTGATAAAAATTTGCACTTATTGCTAACCTGAGCAATTCAAAGTTCCTGTCTCTGAGCACTGTGAGCCTAAGACTGCAGTACCTTTCTCATCAGACAGCTATGCATTTCAGAGATGGTTTAGACTGCCACAGACAGGTACTGGTTATTTCAACTGGTGTGATGAAATTTTCCAAATTGATGTGACTTGGAAAGCTGTTTCAAATTTGTGCTGTGGTTCCACTACCTTCACCTCTGCCTTTCAGCTGCAGAGTCCTTTCTCTTTGCCTTGCAGGGGTACTTCTCCTGGATTAATGCAGGGAGAAAAATCCTTTTGGATTAGATTTAGAATGTCTAACTTGCCTAAACCATTTGACTGCCCATTTAACTGAGATCAGCTTAAGCTGCCAAGAGAACTGAAACGCTAGAACAAGCTTGGGGTTGTTCTAATTTACAGTGTCTTTAAAGCAGAAATGAGTTTACCTTTGATGCCTGTACGCATGATAGGAATTAGGTTTTCTTAAAGTGGTCTATAATGCCAAAACAGCTGCTCCCTTTAGACAAGCTCAGCCTCAATCTTCCATTCCATAACTAGAGAGGTAGAAATTTACAGGTAGCTGTTTTCCTCCTCCCTGCAGTGCGGTCCCAGATCTCCACCATCACTGTGGCCACCTTCAACACCACCCTGGCCTCGTTCAACGTGGGCTACGCCGATTTCTTCAGCGAGCACATGAGGAAGCTTTGCAACCAGGTGCCCATCCCTGAGATGCCCCATGAGCCACTTGCATGTGCCAACCTCCCACGGAGCCTGACAGACTCCTGCATCAATTACAGTTGCTTGGAGGACACGGATCACATTGATGGAACCAACAGCTTTGTCCACAAGAATGGCATGCTGGATCTCTCGGTAAATGGCAAGGAATGAGGAAAGCCAGGTCCCTCTTCTGTCACTATAGCTGTACCATTGAGATCAGGGGTTTGATGGGCTTTTCCTCCACCTCTTTATATGACTTCTCTCAGCAGTGTATAAAGGTCAGTCAGATACATTTGTGCATATCCTAAAAGTCTCCTCTGAGAAACTGCAACTCCTGTTACTCCTTGCAAGGAGCGCATGTGCATGTGGAATGCACACATCAAATCTTAAGTGGTATTTCGTAATGGCTGTGTTCCTGGGGCATGCACCAAATTCCCTATAAAGTAGTGTAAGACTGAGTAGCACCTCTTTTATAGCACCTTAAACCTCACCTTTTCTGCTTTCTCCTTAATGATTTGCCAGCTCTTGGTGCACTGAAGCAGTGTTCTCAGGCTCACAGATGTTATCCTGAGAACACTGCTACCACTGCTACCATGGGTTTCCTTTTCAGCCTGACGGTGCCCAGCCTGTGGTTTCTTGTCTGACATCTAGACTGTAGGCTTTTGGTACTTAGGGTTGTGTATTATTTGTTCAGAGTTTGTACTATGCCCGCTGTAATGAGTCTCTGGAATCTAGAATTTCCAGGCACTGAATATTACCAGGAGAGAAACTAATTCTGGCTTTAAATACGATGTTTAATCTCTCAGGTGGTCCTGAAGGCTGTTTACTTGGTTCTGAACCACGACATCAGTTCCCGGATTTGTGATGTGGCGCTGAACATTGTGGAATGTTTACTGCAGCTTGGTGTGGTGCCCTGTGTGGAGAAAGTCCGGAGGAAGAGTGAGAACAAAGAAAATGAGGCCCCTGAAAAGAGACCAAGTGAAGGATCCTTCCAGCTTAAAGGGGCTGCTTCTGGTTCAACTTGTGGGTTTGGGCCACCTCCAATTAGTGGAGCTGGAGATGGAGAAGAAGAAGGAGGTGGTGGTGGAGGTGGAGGAGGTGGTGGTGATGGAGGTGGTGGAGGAGGAGGGCCGTATGAGAAGAATGACAAAAAACAAGACAAGGTTTGTCTTGCTTCTCTCTTTATACAATTCCAGATGTGCTGTAATGTCTGTTAGGATTGAGTAAGCATGTGTATGCAACTCCCCTTCTGTTATGCTCTGGTGCTCACTTGGGGTTCTGCTGAGGAAACGTGATTAGCAATTCAAGCATTGTAACTACTCCAGAGAAGCAGCTGCCAAAAATGGAGTTTGTGAGCCTGGCATGGACATTTCCAATATCTTGTCAAAGTGTTTGAAACCCTCAATCACAATGACTTTTTTTTCAGGTTTATTATTCGTAACTTGTAAAGGAAAAATGGAGCTCAGTGTGTGAGCACAGTTTCTTTTATTTGATTTCTAGAAAAGTCATAAATTTTTCAATATTGCTATGTGAATTGGACAAGAGATGCTATATTGCTGACACCTGAAATTGCAACTTATAGTAGTATAATATCGAAGACATTTTAAAAAGATGCTTGGTTTTATACTCAACCAAGCCAACTCTGTTTTTCAGGGTTAATTTTTTGAAGTAAATTCTGAATGGCATTCATAGCAACACATAGGGACTTCACATTTTATGGCATAACTTTTTAATGGGAGCTGTAAGGGAGGAGGCTGGTCTCTAAACTTGCAAAATAATTGGAGTGAGCGCTTCAAGAATAACAACTCAGTAATGGAGTGTCTGAGATGAGAAATGGAAAGCAGTTTTTCAAAAGTAAAATGCTAACAAAATGCCAGTGATTGTGCCAGGGTTACCCACCCTCTTTCCTTCTGACCCTCAGGATGAAGGCCCATCCATCAGCACCCATAGGCTGGCCCTCACAATGCTGATCAAAATTGTCAAGTCCTTGGGTTGTGCCTATGGTTGTGGAGAAGGACACCGAGGGCTCTCCGGAGACCGCCTGAGACTCCAGGTATTCCGGGAGAATGTAAGAGAATTAAAGCTCATTAAAGTGTACCCCCTTGTACTCTTGACATCAGCTGCTGAGATCGCTGCCTGTCCCCTCTGTAGCTTTCCCTGTATTGACAGTAAATGTGTTGCTTTTTTGCCCCAGCTCACAGACTGTGTTGCAGCCCAGCCGGAGCAGATTTTCAGCTGTAGTGTTGCCTTCCAGTCCCCTGGGGCTTTCTAGGAGCACACCTGGGGCCCAGGGTGCTTCTGACCACCCCAGTGGATGGGTTGGGACAATACGTGGGAGCAAATTCCATGTGTGAGCTGGTGTTAGTAATTTTTCACAGGACAGTACCCCAAAAGAGTAAGCTATTTACACCAAGTGCAGCTACCTTGGACTGCCTGTGTAAATCCAGAAGTCTAAGGTGTAAGTATGTCCACCTTTCCTAATGGTGATTATGACTGATTGCTGCTGGGCTGCTTCATCAGCTCCTGATAGTTGGAGTGCACTGTATTTGCACTATACTTGTTCTATTGTTTTGCAAGGAAGTAAAAGACCCACTCGTGCCCTTTGGAAGGATATGGTGGGTCATCATTGTTGATTCCTAGCATTTTTGGTTCTGCCCAAGTTAAGACATTGGCAAGTGCCCAGAATGTAGCCCAGACGTCAGATTTTAACCCAGAAGAGTTTGTCTCCCTGAGATCAGTTCAACTCACTGTTAAATGGGAGCCTTTCAAAGGCCTTCTCAGTGCTTGCCTCCTCCTCACCTTGTGTGCCTGCAGAAGATAGCATTTTTCATTACTATAATTAGAATTTACTAATCCCATGGGATGCGTGTGAACCAGATGCTTCTCCATGGATTTGGTTAGCTTGAGCCATGCCAACAGAGCTATAATTAGGTTCTGGGCTCTGAGGTTGATTTCTCAGAGATGGATTGGCTGCTCTGTATCCTTGCAGTGTCCTTGTGTTAGCTGGATTTCCAGGTACTGCAGGATTGGACAGAATTGGACAAGATGGGGCCGAGAGAGTCCCAGTGGTAACAGTAAAAAGGTTGTGCACAGAGCACTGGTTGAACAGGGACCACATTCATGTCAGTTAGACTATTCTGTTGGAGGTGAGCCAGTAAAACATTCAGACCTATGCATAACATTAAATATAAATGAATATGTCTCTTGGAACCAAGGTTCTTATCAGGCCCATTGAATTGAGGAAAATATTTTCCTACATGTGTGAGTCTGCTGCATTTTCTGTGTGTTTGTCTGGCCAAACTTCTTTGCATGCTCTGTTTGTGTTGACTGCGTGGACAATCATGTCTGAGTGTACTGGAAAGTTAAACACCCTATTGTAGCTGACAGGAGAGTTCATATTTCCCCTAGAGATGGTATTTTAGATTCTTTTAACTCCAGGCTATGTGGGGTCCCAGTAGGATGAACAGTTTTGTGATAAGAAGTTGACAATTAATAGCTTTTAAGTAAAAAGTTAGTGTTTCTTGTGATGTAAATTGGTCATTGGGTATAGGTGCTTTCAATAGGTTGAGCCTGAGCTGAAGGGTGAAAATCAGATGCCTGAGGCTAAGAACCTGTTCCACCAAGGCACAGAGCATTTACAGAGGTGTTACATTCCCAGTTCATTTACATCCAGTGAGATTTTACTTTGGGATTGGACAGAGGAAGAGAGGACTTGACATAAAGCCACTATGAGCTGTATCACCACCTCAAGCAGTGGCCCCATACTGGTGCACTCTCTTTTGTGCTGAATTTCTTTGGCTGCAGAGGTGAACCTGTCTTGTTATGGGACCATTCAGAGACAGCAGAGCACTGGCTAAGTGCAAAATTACCTTGCTCTTGCTAGCAAAACTTGAGCATGTACTTTGATGTGATTTGATTTGATGGACACTCTTGCAGGCCCAGAACTGCCTCACAAAACTGTACAAACTGGATAAGATGCAATTCCGGCAGACTGTGAGAGATTATGTGAACAAGGATTCTCTCAACAACGTGGTGGATTTCCTGCATGCTTTACTGGGATTCTGCATGGAACCAATCACTGATAGTAAGTATCTGGCATCAGAAACTGTCACTTCTTTGTTCTTAAACTGTGCCATCAGAAAGAAGCCACATTCTTGTCTTTTACAAGCTACAAAATGTGATTTGCTGTTCTTAGAATATGTAAACTGTATCCTTAGCCAGTGGGGGTCAGGGGAGTTCGACCACTTTGGATCTGACCACCCAGTGATCTTGCCTGGAGATCTTGCAGCACACAGTGCACCTGAAATTGAAGGGCTCCCTTTGATTCATCCTACCTCTTGTTCATGGCTCTCCACAGAGGAGATTTGCTTTAAATGATGCCTCAGGCAGGAAGTTTTCTGCTTCATGACACACCAAGGCAGCAGGTGGAAAGTTTAATACACAGTTTACTCTGAATGGAGGTATATAATTGAGCTTTAAACCCCTCTGTGGTGCCTCAGATGAGGCAGTAAGCAGCAAGAACAGCTTTGAATGAACAAGAATATGGACACACAGATGCATATGCCTGCAGTTACAAATGTGCATGCATATGTGTGTATAAGGAGATTTGAGGATTTTTTTTTTAAGTTAGGAAAATCATGTTCTAATATGTGCTATTTTAGAACAATCAAACATTTATGCTTGGTCACTGCATGAAACAACAGTTCAGAGTGACTGTTTACAGAGTAGGAATAGTTCCTCTGAAACACATGGGGAGTCTGACTAATTAGTTAGCTTGTCTTTGATGCCAGGAATTTCAGAGAAAGCATCAAAAAAACAGCTTTTATATAGCCAGCTTTCATGAAGAAGATTCCCATACAACATTTCCCTAATAATTCATCAGTTATTGACTGGCTTATTCTTTGAAGCATGGCAGCTCATGCAGCTCTTGAAAGTCTTTTCTATCATCTGAGGAAACTGGGATGTTTTTTGAAATTCATGTAAATGGGTAATTCTTTTTGAGTCATTCTGAGAGCTTGGTGTCCTTGTGTACCTTCCAAGAAAAGCATTGCCATAGTTCAGAAGATTTTCATTTCATGGGTGTTGTCACTTTCCTGCTTAATCAAACATCTCTTATCCCTTAGAATAGTAACTAGAAAAGCTGGAGTTACTGTTCAAATTTTAAGCCTTATTCTGAACTTCTCTAAATGAGAGATGTGGATTAAACAAAGCTACAATTGTCCTGATATTTTCAATCCTTCTTCATAATACAGCTATTTCTGGGAAGCTTTCATACTTATCATTTATTTTACCCTTTGCTTCTGCTATATTTTTGTGGGGTGGGGTTGTGAGAACTGAGCATAGGATATTAGGTGGGGACGTGTCCTTGTCTCATGTATCATAGTCCCTTTACACGTGTCTTTAAGCCCTCTCTTTTAAACTGCTCCCAACAAGATGGCTTGCTTATGCTTGAATTTTACAGATAAGGCTGGATTTGGGAATAACTTCAGCACAGTGGACAACAAGTCCACAGCCCAAAGTGTAGAAGGCATTATTGTGAGTGCCATGTTCAAGTCATTGATCACTCGCTGTGCCTCCACTACACATGAGCTCCACAGCCCAGAAAACCTGGTAAGCACTTGGTACCACCTTAACAAAGTTACTTTTTCACTTAGATGTCAGGAGTGAGACTTTACAGTGAATAATTCATTCAGTTTAGCCAAATCTGTGTAGCAAGTGATGTAGTCACAGCTGAAAAATCATATAAATGTGGTGTCCTTTATGAATGTCTGGCTTGGCACCTGGGAACTTAAACAGGAAAATTGTTGTGCAGTCTGAATGAAGATTTCTTCTCTGTTCAAACAGCTTCTGTGTTGTTCCAAATGAATAAGTAGCACAGGATGGAGGGATTAATGAGCAAGGAGGGCAATGGCATTCTGGTTTGTATCAGCAATAGTGTGGCCAGCAGGTCCAGGGCAGTGATTGTCTCCCTGTACTGGGCACTAGTGAAGCTGCATCTCAGAATCTGGCATCTGTTCTGGGCCACTCACCAAAGAAGGACCCTGAGGTGCTGCAGAGAAGGGAAATGGGGCTGGGAAAGGGTCTGGAGCACACATCTTATGAGGAGCAGCTGAGGGAAACAGAGTTGCTTAGCCTGGGGAAAAGAGGGCTCAGGGGAGACCTCCTTGCTTTCAACAGCTTCATGACAGGAGGTTGTAGCAAGGTGTGGGTCAGTCTCTTGTCTCAGGTAAAAGTGACAGGACAAAAGGAAATGGTCTCAAGATGCATCAGAGGACGTTTACATTAGATAGCAGGAAAAATTTCTTCACTGGAATGGGAGGTCAGGTATTGGAACAGGCTCAGGGAGTTGGTGAAGCCACTATCCCTGAAAGGATTTAAAAGATATGTGAATGTGGAACCAGGGACATAGTTTTTTGGTGGACTTGACAGTGCTGTGTGAATGGTTGGATTCAAGGATCTCAGCAGTCATTTCCAACTCAGTTATTCTGTGATTCCAAGACCACTGCCATGAATCAACTTTCAGCAAAGTCAAAGGCAGTTCACTTGGTTAACCACATGGCCCACTGCTGCCAGACTATGTGAATTACTGAACAGCAGCTTGATAGATCTTCCCAAGGTTTAAACAGACATTCAATTTACTGAACATGTGGAGGGAAGGAAGGTGTTGCTTTTTGCTATGTATGTGCTGTCTTCCCAGAGCAGTCAGTAGACTGGATGACATGAGTGCTGTTCTTCCAAATTGGTGTACTCTAGCAGCTAGCCTCAGGCCACCTGCCTTATTATCAGAAATTAGGATTTTTCATGGAAGCAAACAAGAAACATTCTTGTATTCCATCCTTACAGCAGAGCTGTAGAGACCCTGAAGTCCAGCTAAAGGGCCAGTAGTGCTGTGTGAGATGAAGGGAGTAGGAGAAGGAAAACCACATTGACATCTTAAACCAACAGAGTTGTCTACCTGTGTCCAAATCCTCTAGTTCTTATGGATATTCCTCCTTTGGAATGTTTCTCATGAGAGATTATTTGGTGGCATACAGAAAAACATGCCCCATTATTGAACCTGGATTAGGAGCACCAAGTGTAAATTTTTCTTATAAATTGTGTATCTTTCTAGACGATATTTAGTAAAGTGAGACTTATCCCTAAGGGTAACACTGTTAATTGTGCCTATATGGAGAGTACAGCATATAAGAGCATGTGTGCAGATTTGTTGTTGTTTTGGCATTCTTTTGTGGTCAATATCTTACTTTTTAAAAAAGTCTTAATCAGGATACAGGTGCAATTATAAGCCTGTTGGGTATTTTTTTGTTGTTTTCCTCTGCTCCTTGCTGGGAGTTTTCAGAATAGTCCAAGGTCTTTCAGAAAAGCTCACAGAATAAAAAAACTGTAAAATTGTTCCCTCCATCCCCTTGCCCTCAGATTTAGAGGTGGTTTGCACATCACAGATGTGTATGAATGTTCAGAACTAAAAAGGGCCTTGAGTGTAGGAGGTAGGTTGGGGAATGAGTGAGTCATTCCTCTCTCTTCATATAATGTGAAGCTCTAAAATAATGAAAAAAAACTCCCAAGATACCCACTGGTTCTGAAAAACATGCAATTTTTTGTACTCTACATCCTCTCGCATACATTTGAGCTATTTCATGCCTTCTAAGTTTGTAGTCTAGATGAATGGTATAAACCAAACTTTAAGTCATCTTTGTGGCTCCCTCATTTCACAGGTCTTTTAGCCTCTGATACCCCTCCATCTGCTGTATCCCATTGCAGATCATGTTCCATAGTAATGCTTCTCCTTGTCTGCTTCTTCTGAGTGCACTATGAGTTTCCAGCCAAAACCCACAAACCATATACCTGAAGAGTAGATCACACAACAGCCAGAGGAGAAGTAATGGCCTGGTGAAGTACTTCAGAAAGTATTGACTCTCACTGCTTCTTTAGAAGCTGCAGACTGAATTTGTTCTTTTTTGTGGTGTCTTGCTGCTCAGGGCTTGTACTGTGACATCCGACAGCTGGTCCAGTTCATCAAGGAGGCCCATGGGAATGTGTTTCGGAGAGTGGCACTCAGTGCCCTCTTGGACAGTGCGGAAAAGTTAATACCAGGAAAGAAGACAGAGGAAGCAGAGCAAGAGCCAAAACCTTCTGGGAGCAAAAGGTGGGTGTCAGGAGGGAGAAGGTGAATGACTGACTTGCATATGACTCTACGACTATCTGTGCTGAACACAAATATAGGAAGGCCAAGGGATTGTTTTGTCCTTGTAGCATGTCAGTGCTTGATGTACAGACTTGTGCTGTGGCAGCAGCCTCCTTTAAAATTTAATGATCTGAGAATGCAACAAATTTGCAGAGTAAAGCATTGGCAGTCTCATATAAGAGGCGTAAGAGAATGATGCCATGGAAACACTGGGATAAGGGAAGGTTAGCAGAACTAAGAAGCATAGTATCACTCCCAAAACACTCTGTGGATGTACTTTTTAATATGCATTGCATCCTTTGGGATGTGTACCTATTTTTCTGACAGGTAAACCCTGGTATGTAAAACAAGTCCCAGAAGAAATCTAAAACTGACATGCTTCTTTATCAAAAAGAAATTTCCTCTGGTGCTTTGAGAAATTTATCTTATTAAAATGTTGGGAAGAAGGATTAAGAAAGTTGAAAAAGTCCTGAAAATCTTGGCTTTGCTGCTAAGAGCTGATGCTTCTTTTGGGAATAATATGTATTTAGGGACAGTAAGTTGCTAAGGAGAGGATACATCTCTAAAGCTACTTTGCAGGTTTCCATATCCAGTTCTATGTGATGACCATGAGATGGGCCATCCATCTCCTTTGGCTGATGATTTATCTTGTGTGTGTAGATCTGAGGCAGGGAGTGTCATCATTGACAAAGGCCAGGCCTCCGCTGCCCCTGATGAGTGCCGGAGTTACGTCTCAAGCCGCCCCATGCAAACTCCAGAACAGTAAGTAAATATTGAATTGTTCCATGTGTCAGTGCCAGCAGCTTCCCTCTGGGGTTAGTACAAATGGACAGGATAGCAGGCTTAGGTGTTTGGATGGTACAGCAGACT
Source organism: Argya squamiceps (assembly GCA_037834095.1). Lineage (NCBI taxonomy): Eukaryota > Metazoa > Chordata > Aves > Passeriformes > Leiothrichidae > Argya > Argya squamiceps. Next base: position 1,707,070 of record JBBMKD010000002.1, read on the forward strand.
GTTGAGTGTCTACACAGGAGCTGCTGCAAACAACCAGCTTGTAGTGGTTTCACATTTGCCAGTCTCTGTTTTCCAATGCCTGTTTGCAGTGGCAATGGTTTTTCAATGGAAATGGCTCTCAATTTCAGTGGTAATGGTAATGCCTGTTTTCAATGGCAACGGTAATTTCAGTGGCCGTAGTTTTCAATTTCATTGGTAATGCCTGTTTTCAATGGCAATGGTAATTTCAGTGGCAGTAGTTTTCAATTTCAATGGTAATGCCTATTTTCAACTGGACCCATCCTGGTTTTGATAAGGAAACAGCAGAGATTTTCAAATGACAATAGATTTGTCAATATTGTGTACCATACTGCCATAGCATGTTAATTCCTCAGAGATTTAACCAGAACTGTTCTCCAGGCTTTGTATGTACTCCTGGGTGTGATGATTTTATTAATGTTCAACTTCATTAATGCTTCAGTGAGAGCCAGCCCATTCCTGACCTGCCTTGGGCACGTAGTCTCCAAAGATTGCTGTAGTTCCCTCTTCAGCACAGGGAATCAACCTGCTGTTGGCATTGTACAACTGAAATCTATGTCCAAAGAATTCTGCCATTTACTATTGAATTAAACTTAACCTATACCCTTAAGAATTTTAGGAAATTGTACAAATGGCCACCGGTCCCTAAGTAACTTTGGTCAAGTCATTTAACTCCTCTGAAAACGTGTCTGTCTTGTTAAAGAGCTTTGAGATGCACTGCATGAAGACATTGCTTGGACAAGGGCCCAGAACTCTACATCACATATTCTCTTGCCTTAATTGAGCCTGCAAAGTCTCACTGTGTCTGAGACAGCAAGGATAACACAAAGCCTTTTACTGCTCTACAGGATTGCAGCAAGTTGTTCCTCCCTGAACCCTGCCATAGCCTTGGGACATCTCAAGAATATAGTAAAAAAATGTTGTCCCAATTCCAGTACTTAATAAGAAGGTTCACAAATGGTTGTCATGATGTTCTAAAGCTTCCTGGTACAAATGCTTGTAGAAATTACTAATTTGGTCATATAAATGTAGTTAATTTTGGCTTAAAGAAGGTGGTTTATTTTCATACGTAGAAACTGAAAATTGTAATGACCTATTTAATGGATGTTATGAATGGAGAGTCTGCCTTTGACTCAGATTTCTGGCAGTAACTCTTTTTAAGGGTGACCTGCACCCCAGAACACTCTCACTTCTTAGGTTCTTAATAATGGCCAATTAGGTCTATTACATGAATTATTTATTTAATAGACATGAATTTAACTGTCTTAAGACTTTAACAGATTTAACAGATTACTTACTACAGAGGATAAACAGAAGAAACACTACTAGTAGATGAACCATTCAGTGGACTATAATAATAAGGTACCTATATTACAGCTGGAGAAGAAATACTATAGATTAGGATTCAGTGTATCTTACTGTCCAGTTTCTAATGGGGCATACATAAAAAATCTTTTGCTCTCAATTTCTGGAGAAGTAATCACAAAGATTGTTTCAAGCTTGGGGAGCCTTACACATTTCCAGGGGTGGAATGTGGATGAGACTTCTCCTCATGAAAATTTGTGTAGCTTTTATAGTTGTGAAGTAAAGTGTCTCTTAGTTAATGATTCCTCACTTATCTCTTTATATCTTGGTCTCAAGGTGAGGGATGTTCATTGTCAGCTGGAGGATCTCACTGCTTTGGCCCCAGAGATGACCCACACTGGGCAGATACTCCAAAGGGAGTTATCTCACCCGTGTGCACCAGCTGGTGGACAGAGCAATAAGCTTTCTGTGGTAGAGGGGTGATGACACAGTGGACAAGCGCCTAAGGGTAGAAAAGATGGTTATTTTGTATCTTGAACAATATTGAGTGTGTTGTCAAGCTTCTGTCCCACTAAGAACAGTATATTTGGAATTCAAAATGAAACAACCTCCAGCAGTTGAGAGGTTAGGAGGGGGCTGCAGAAAGGAGGTCTCATTCCCCTGAGCAATCAGACTTCACTGAAATACAGTTCATGCTTTGCATACCTTCTGTTCCAGTGATGAGCAAAACCAAGGGGCCAATCTGGGACGCAAGGACTTCTGGAGAAAGATGTTCAAGTCACAGAGTGCAGCCAGTGACACCAGCAGCCAATCTGAGCAGGACACATCCGAGTGCACCACTGCCCACTCTGGAACCACCACGGACAGGCGCTCCCGCTCTCGCTCCCGGCGGATCTCCCTTCGAAAGAAACTCAAACTTCCCATAGGTAAATGTATGTCTCTTTCTATTCTATATACCTATTGCATGTGCAGAGAAATACAGCTAGATGTAGCTGTCCTGAGAAATACTGCAAAACAGTTCCTTATTGTCCGTGTGTTCTCCCAGAAGAGGCTGTGATTTGCTACTCTCTCCCTTTTATAGATGCGGGACTGAGGCAAAGGGAAACGTAAGCAATTTGCCAAAGATACCAGGGGATATTTTTGTCAAAATAGATTATCGAAACTTTTCCCCCAAAGTAGTAGGCTAGTACTCTAATCTCACAGGCACTGTTCCTGTTTGTAGAAGAGAAATATTCCAAATTAATGTTTGTTAGACAGAGAATATATCCGTTACAATTCCCAGGACCTGACCTTGCTTGGTAGTTAATACATGCTACATGAAAATGTTACCTTATGCTTTTTTCCCATTTTCTCATGCCTTAGAGTGGCCACTGTGAAGAAATACACTGAAATTGCTAAGAAATAGATTCTTCTGGAAAGAATTTTTTAGAGTTGTACTGAGTGGCTCATTCTGTAACAGGGAATTGGCTGAAGCGCTCCTCCCTCTCTGGCCTGGCTGATGGAGTGGAAGATCTGCTAGATATCAGCTCTGTTGACCGTCTCTCCTTCATCAGGCAGAGCTCCAAGGTAAATGTGTCAGGCTGGATTACAGAGAGCTTGAAAAGGCAGGATCTGGCTGGTTTTAGCTGCACATGGGAACATTCTTATTCAATATGGACTTTGCAGCTAACGAGACTTGTCACAGAAGTCTCCAGAGTAGAGCCATGGGAATTTGACGCTGGACTTTTGTAACTCATGGTGAAGACTAGGTTAAACTTACACTGTACTGGTGAGTCTGCTCTGGTGCACTGAGAGGGAAGTGCAGGCTCTGTCAACACGCTTAAACCTTAATTTGTGGTCACACTTCTCCTTCCTTCTTTGTCCTTTCACAGCCTCTCAAGAAAGATCAATCCTTTAAGCAGAAAGCTTAAAAGATGAAGCGCTTCAGCGTATGTAAATCTGTGCAGACCCAGTTGTGTTTCTCTGGTGACCCTTGCAGCCCTTCTGTAGATGTTTGTGTCTAACCAGTGAGCCCGTGCTGTGGCACAGGCTGTGACCAGCCCCTCTGTCCCTGCACAGGTGAAGTTCACCAGCGCAGTGAAGCTGTCTGAAGGAGGGGGGCCAGGAGGAGGCCTGGACAACGGGCGAGACGAAGAGGAGAATTTCTTCAAGCGTCTTGGTAAATGGCGCACCTGCCGAAGACACCCATCCAAGCTTCATCACACAGAAGAAAAAGATGGTTAGAAATCAGGGTTCTCGTCTCCTTTTTTTCTTTCTTTTTTTAATCATTTTTAAAATATGTTTCTTTCTGTATTTTTACCCCTTTCCCTTTTTTCCTGCTTTCGCCATGGTTTTTGTCTCCATTGTAGCCTTCTCCAATTTTTTAGTCTTTGTAACTGTTTTCTTTCCCTTCCTTCTTTCTTTTCTTTTGATTTAGAAAAAAGCTCTGGTAAATTTTTTTTTTCTATAAAAATCAGACCATCCAAATGAATTATCCAATACAACATTTGGGCTTTTAAAATCAAATTAAATTTGGTCAATACACTTGAAAAATTAATGCTTGCTTCAAAGCACTTATTCAGTTCAAAATTAGGTGTGTAAATCTTCTGTTGTCCAATACAACAATTCCATCGGTTTTTTGTTTAGTTTTGTTTTTTCAATTTGTAACTATTTGACAGTTTTAGCAAATATAAGCACAGAAATGGAAAACCCTACACAAACCTTGTTGTAATTATCTCTTTTCTTCTGTGTTTGCATGTCTAGTCTCTGCATACCATTCGTTAGGGATGCTGTCCCTTTTTCTTAGCACACAATATAGTAATAAAAACCCTCCTTTTCTTTTCCAGAGAAATGTATTTAATTGTTATGTATTTTCAAAGTCAGCAGTGTCTGAAAAGTGCCTTTATGAATAATACAAGGTCACGATATAATCTGTTTTAAAATACCATGCAGTCATTGACATGCTCATGTCAGCTCAAAGCACATCCTTCTTGTCAGGGGGATAACCTTGATGTTCTGTTACTTTTTTTTTAAGACAACACAACGAGATTCCCAAAAACACACAAAAATGAGGCAATTTTATTTTTTAGCATGATTTCTGTAGTTTTAAAATACACTACATTTTCTGGTATTATGTTTGGTTTTCTTCTGGCATTACACTTTGACATTGCATTGTGTGTATTTGTGTATTTTGCCATCACCTGTCCCGGTCCTGCAGTGTAAGGCATTTTTAAGACAAGTGATTCTTGCAAAATATAAGCATATCTTGTGACTGTAAGCTGGTCATTATCTGCCACTGGTGAGTGGTGGTGCTTTTCAGTTAGCTCCTAGATGAAAAGTGTTGCTCCTTTGTGAGAATCCATCAGTTCAGCACCATGTTGTAGTCTGGTACCATTCCCCAGCAATGGGAGGAATTAGTTTCTTCATCCACTGCTTTGTGCTGAAGTAGGTATGAAATACTTCCACTGTATTTCTTCCCAGCTCTCACTGGGAGAGAAAATGAGCTGAGAAGGCTCCTTTATTAGCAGTGCTAATAAAAATGGCCAAGGGGCAGTGAGAACTTTACAGACTGCCACAGCTGTTTCTGAAGTGTGCCTGTGAGATGACCTTCATATTTTGTTGTAGAAAATATTTTTTTTAAAATCTTGCTGATACAAGAGTGATATGAGTTTATAAGGCAGAGAGTGACAGTTAAGGAAGTTGTATCACTGTATTTACAAGGATCTCTGATATGCAATGAAAGCTTTAGCAAAAGTAGTTGTATCTGCCCTGTGTATGTCTGTGCTTGCCTGTGCACAGAGATATCAATGTGAGGCCCATTCATGGTGGGACAGCAACAGTACACTGAGCCTTCAAATTTCTGGTGCTTCTGTGTCTTCCATACAGATGATCAGTTTTTCTGTGCTTAATGAGGAGAGAATAAAAACCTTCTAGTGGTGGATGGGTGTACTGTTAAATCCCTCAAGATCTGATCCTAAAGCATTATATTGAAACCTCTCTCTGCCTCCTCATTTTTGTCGTTCATGATGTTATGCTATTACTTTGCTCATGTTTTTTTCCATGTGGTGTTTCCTCTTGTGTTTTTGGGTTTTTTAACGGTAGACCAAATTTAAGAGGAAATGGATAAAGGAGAAAGAAATTACATTAAGAATTATAGAATGCAGAATAATTTGTGACATCATTTATGAACTGTAATCTTCATCGTGATTTATCATGTAGACCACTGGAAATTCTGTGTTATATATGTATGTAAGCATACATATGTCAGTGTATCTGTATGTGTGCATATGTATACATATATATACACATATATATTTACACATTCATGTGTAAAAATATTTATTTTAATGATCTTTTTACCTGTACTAAGAGCACATAGACATGTATACAGTTGCAGTGCATTTACATGAGACCCATAATGTTCCTTTGGGCACTGGCTGATGATGCTGTGAGTGACCACAGAAGTTGTCAGGGTATTCAAGGCACAGCAGCTCAGGCTTGCTCTGAAGGATGAGCTCATGGTCACAGAGGGAGCAGCTGTGGGGCAGGAGCTTGGTCTCCTCCTGTGTTAGGAAATGGTCTCTGCTCTTTGGGCTGGATCTTCTGCAGGCCTGAGTCACGTGAATTAGGTCAGTGAGGGCTGCCCTGATCACACCAAGGCTACTCCAGGATGAGCATTACAAGGGACAGTCACCAGCTGCCTCTGAAGAATTGTCTTGTAAAGCTTCAACAGACTGCAAGGTATGCCACTGAGCTCAGATGGACAAAAGCTCTGCTAGCTCTATGGTGTGGGTTAGGGACATGCCTTAGGCAGGTTTCTGTTCTTTATCTCATACAAGCACAGAATTAACAGGGCCCTGAATAGGAAACATTTGTTTGTACCTCAAATGAGTTAGTGTTATGATGGTCATAGCAGGAAGGCTCAGATAAGATCTATAAAAGCTATAAAAAACAGAAGGACTTGGAAAGATGTTTGTGACTGCTTGGATGTGTAAGTGTTCTACTTGTTCTTTCTACTTGGTTTAATCCATTTCAGTGGAATATCTTCCCAACACAGGAACATTTTGTTGCTGGTAACTAAGTACAGCTTCACTGGAGAGAAAAAAAAGACAAGGAATTTGTAAAGAAGTCTCCTGAAATTTGATATACCTCTGTCTTCAAGGGAAAAGAGAAGATCTACATTGTCATTTTCTGTTGTGACTTTTTTGTGGTGCATAAATGCTTTCCAAGTAATTCTAGGGAGTGCACGCCCAAGACACTCTGCAAAAGAACTTTGACTTTCAGCTGTTCTTCTTTCCTGAAGTAGTCAAAAAGTCTTGTAGAGCTGATGTTTTTACTCTTGTCTTCCAAATAATCTATTTTTAAAATCCAATTTTGAATTCTCCACTCCATGTTCTCTTCTTCAGTGCTTTATCCTTCAGTGTTCTGTAAACTTTTGTACTTTCAGGTGTAAACAGGGAGAGTCTGGCAGAAAGCCCAGAAACTGACTATCCTTTTTTTTTATCAAACACTTTGGCCTTGAAACAGCTTTCCTTATTTCTGTCTTTCTACCATTCTCTCAACTTGGTACCAACTGCAATAATGATCTTCTGCACTAGAAGTGCTAATTCAGATTAGTTGATTTATGATGTGAACTCTATGTATAGAGTTTAAACTTGTCCTTGAAGTGGGCTGCCATCTTCATTTTTGAATGGAACTCTTTTCTATCCCGAAGTGTACATGACTCTCTTCAAGGGAGAGAGGCTGGGATGATGATATCTAGGAGCTGAAGCCAGTCTTATTTTCCTCTTTACTCTTGTGGTAGTTGCAGATGTATGCCTGAAAAAAGGACAGTGCTTGATTTCCACATAGACTGCACATTCACTACTGATTTTTCTGTCCTAGTAGATGATATATTACTAAATTGATCCATGAGAAATGTGGGTTATGCATGCTGCACTTTAAAGTAAACTCAAAGGCAATAGAGAAGTAAGGTAGGAGATTATTAATGAAAAAAAGATTAAGCAAGATGATCTGTGATGAAGAGATGGGGAGGAAAGACAACATCCTAGTTCACCTTTGCTGGAGTAGGTCCTGGGCTTCCACACTGAGTATGGTGGAACTATTCTGGGCAGATATCAGTATGACCAATACCAAAATCTGACTAGTTGTATATCTATTTCATGGAAGTCATGAATATTGTAGAAATGAACCTGTTGTCTTCAAGATAACACAAGGGGAGTAAGGTATTTACACTAAGACTGTACTCATCAAGATTTTTGTTCCCCATTTTTTACTGGTGAGAGACTCTGTTCCCTTCTCTCTACCCCTCCCTGCATCCCCTCTGTACTTTCTACCTCTTTAGGTTGCCATAGCTTTGATGATCACTTGACCTCCAAACAAGAAGGAGGGAAATCCAAGAATGTTGTGAACCTGGGAGCAATCCGCCAAGGCATGAAGCGCTTTCAGTTTCTGCTGAACTGCTGCGAACCAGGCACTATCCCCGATGCCTCCATTCTGGCAGCAGCTCTAGATCTTGTAAGTCACTCTGGGTCTGTTGTTACCTGCTGGGAGCATGTGCATATGTGGTGGTCCACCATCAGTCCCTAACTAATGCTCTTCGTGCCCCACAGAAAGATTGTAAGGCACCATAGCAGTGCCAGCTGGTGGTGGTGTTAAGTGGAGCTTTAACATCTGGGAGTGGAAAAGTTTGCAGACAAAATGGATCCTTTTTTATTACCTGGCTCCCCATAACTACATTATTGCTAGTGCAAAGCTTGTATTGTTGTCTTCATGCTTAGCTCACAGGCACTCTGTTTCTGCTCCTAGTGTCAATCTACAGAGTAAGGATTGAAGATTGGATAACTACTTGGAGAGGTGCAGGAATTCCACTCTCGAGTTCTGACAGTTATAAGTACATTAGGCAACACTGAACTATTAGTCACCAGAGCCAGTCAGTGGAAAAATAATTATATCAGCATATGTGTGCTTTTAAATGTGGATATTGCTGATATGCCAGTGCAAATCAAAGTGACACAATTCAATCCCTTCCTGATACTCTGTATCTCCTTCCTTCCTTCTTATCCTTGCAGTTGTGTTTTTTAACAATCCTTCCCATTACTAAAGCTGTGGCCTTCAGCCTGTGATTCATGAGCCAGTGGGGCTCTGTGAGGTGTTTATGTGACAAGCAAGGAGTGTGACAAATACAGCTATTAAAAACCAACCAAATATTAGCAATTTCTCTGCATGCTGCTTTTCTACTTCCTTCCATAAGTGTTTGGCTGTGTGCAAGCTGAAAAAAAGATTAAAAGCCACTGCTCTGAGAGCATTCACATGCTCTCTATCCCTTTTCTTCCCACACCCCACCTCTCACCTGTGTGACTGCTGTGCCATTTGTGCTCAAATTCAGTTTCTTTGCTCACTGCTGGAGGTGTCAGGCTCATAGACACTGCCTTCCTGCTGCTGCTGTGCCCTGACCTTTGCTGCACTGCCTGTTCCATGGCTGAAGGGATGTTATGCTCTGTGCACCACTCCTTTGCACCTTCATCTTAACCTTGCATACTTGCTCTGCAGATTCAAGCACGCCTGCATTAGTGTCGGTCTGGAGTTGCTGTTGTTGTCAGTTCCCATTTAGCTCTGCTGTTTGGAGTGCTCTTCATCCATCTTCCAACAGACACAGGTTTCATTCACTGTTTCCCACACTTCCTGCCAGAGGTTGTTGTTCGTCTGGATGGCAGCTGTGGATGCAGTGGCTGATAGAGGGGCTCTTACCAGTCAGGGTTGGAGTGAGCTCAGAAAAGGTGACTTGCAACCTGCTGAGTGTCAAACGCCCAACTTCAGTCTTCAAGGCTTCCAGGCTGCCACCCCATTGCAAATTCTACACTGACAGAGTGAGGTGTGAGGTGCATGGGCAGGAAAGAGCTCATTCCTACCAAGTTTGACACCAGGATCCTTCTGAAGATGCACTACTCTGTGTTCTAAAATAAATCAGATGATAAAAAGGGGGTTGGCAATTATGTCCCTATTGCCTGTAAATGTCCTCCTTAATTTTTAAATTTCTCAAATGCCTAAGTACAGACCAGCTTATTCCGTGCCCATGCAGGAAGTCAGCTGTAAAGTACCAGTCAGAGTGAACTCTTTGAAGATACCTAAATTCCAGAGCTGATTTTTACAAAATAAAATGTATCTGTCTCTCCATTCCACTGAATGATGCAGACAACTTTGGTATTAGAATTTCTAGAAGGTCTTCAGTGAAAGATGAAGGAAGCCTTGCTCTAATTGTAGCCTTGGGAGACTCCAAGTACCTGTTCAGTTGGCATTTTTTCTACAAAGTGTTGGAGATATACAGGAGTTAGGCAGTCACATGCAGTGTGTATTTGAAAAGATGACAGCCTCTTGTCTCACAGTATTGGTTAATGGCAGTGGAAAATTCCCACATTACATGTCAGTAGAGTACACCCAAAAGGAAGCATTCTGGGTGTTTCAACTTCTGTTTTTAGGCTTTTGAAGTCATAGTTTGAATCATGTCTGATGCCAATGAAAAGCTTCTTAAGTCATTTTATCCAGCCTAGTTGCTAAGGTAACCTTTAAAAAAATGAAAGGCAAACAGTTCCAGTTTCAGTTCTTCCATAATTTTTCTGAGTATGTTTTTTCATGCAGGTTTGCACAATTCTATTCTTACAATAACTTTGAAATCTTTGATTAGCCTGGATGTTTCTATGAATTTGCTACACTGATTTAAAGAATTAGAACAGTGAAACAAATGATGCATCCTTATGGAGCTAATAATTTTTTGTGTATTAAAATGAGTGTTGTCTTAGGTTTAGCAGCTATGCAGTAAACATAGTTTCCTAGAAGCAGCATCCATACTTAAACAAATTTTTAAAACTACAATCGATATATGGATGTGCAAACATTCAGTGATAATTGATACATTGCAGACAGCTTCATCTTTATGTCCCCAGCTTAAACCAGACTTTGCAATAGTAAAATTGATTTACTTTGGGATATTTCAGTCTATGCTTAAGTTAGTGTTGAGGGTTCTAATAAACTGCTGTCTAGGATTGTGTTACTAAGTTACCTAAAGTATCCTGATTAGGCTGCTGTAAAATGAGCAGCTTTTCTTTGACCATGACACCTGTCATCATTACCTTTCTCCAATAAGATGTGTGAGCTCATTTGTTGTAACATGTAAATCTTTTATCCTTGTTGAAATGCAACAGTTGTACTGTTTTCTGGTAGGATTGTGTTTAAGATGACCTGCTAAGTACTGGGACAGTAGAAGCAAAGCCTAAACTGCAAGAATATTTGTCAGTATTTTGACTCCATGTCACCCTGGGTCTTTGGCAGACTCTGTTGTTTCCATGGCAGAAGTATTTCTCTGTAGAAGTGCTTATGATTGGGAAGGAGGTCAGAGATTGCTTACAAACAGGTCCCAGATTAAAAGACTGGGAACAAAAACAAAGAACTGTGTCATGGACTGCACTTGACTGTTTGTAGATATGATCAGAGAGGTCTGAACTAATTGAAACAGGCAATTCTCCCAAGACACTAGTTAATAATTTACTTCCAACCTGTCTTCACGTACTTGCTGAGACAACTTTCATGTCAGACTTTTGCTTAGATAAAGCAGGGCTACCCAGTCAGCACCTTTTGAGAGTACACAGATTTACTTTGGCAGCTGTTAAAAGTATATTGTTGGTATTGCATGCCTTTCTTTTCTGTCTTGAAGAGACCAGAGCCAAAAATGAATTTTTGCTCAGTGCCATGTGAACTTTAAGAAGGGACTCAAGGAAAATTACCTCTGATTGATTAGTGTTGTAAAAATCATTGTTCTTGAAAACAAACTGGACATAAGTTCTCTGTAGTCATAAATCTGCAGAATCCAGGTTTACATGAACAGTAATGTGATGCTGTGAAATTCCAAATCCATTCTGTATTTGGTTCCTTTCACTCAGGTCATTTGCTCTTCAGAACAAATCAGATTATCTGTTGAAAAAAATTCAATGGAATGGCTTGAGTTGTTAACAAACTGGTGAATTCATGTCAATTTGTACAGTAAAAGACCAATTTCCAAGGTGCATAACAATATAGTAAGTCTGATGTTGAAACTGGACTTGTGAACAGTTGCATGGGCATGGACAGACTTGTGAGAGTATTGCTGCTGTGTCAGGTTTTGACAGTGACCACGGTAACTTGTGTTCTTTTCAGCTACCCATCACCTGCCTGATTAATTTCTCTCCATTTGTGATGTGTTTCTCTGTTGTGTGAATCCATCTCTGTTCATTCTGTCACATCTTCATCTTTCTCTTGCTGCTGCTGCTTCAGGTTTCTCAGAGCCTCAGGTAAGCAATCACAGGGAGCTTGTGCCCTATGATGTTCAGAAAGTCCTTCATGCAGGAGGTCTTTTCAGTGATTTTTAAATAATACAGTGATTTTTAGTTAATCCTGCTCCTCCCCTTTGCCTCCCATCCTACATCCTCCTTTAATCGTGGTAGTTGTGTGCTTTCGTAATGTTTTCAACACATTTCTTCACAGGATTCCAGTACGCTAAGAAATTTTGACTTTTTTTGCCAGTGAACTTAACCAATAATAGACTAAGGCTGGAGATTTATCTTTTCATGTGTGTCTCCATGGTTAAGGTTTTACTTAGTGAGAATAAAATAATAAAATCCTCAACTATTCTGTGTTCCATATTGCATGTGATCACCAGGTAGTTTGCAGTGTTTTTCCAGATGCTAGATACTAGCTTTTTTTCTGGCTAGTGAGTGTCTGCATTCTTCATCAGAACATCATGGCAGCTTAAATCTTCCTTTTCAAGAGAATCGCTTTCTTTTCCCCCAACATTCATAAAAATATGAGCAAAAGCTGCAAATGGATGTTGTATCAATAATTTCTTAAACTTTAGGAGCACTGGTCTAAAATTTCTTGCTTTCAATTTTTAATTAAGATACTCTTGGAAGCTCTATTTAATAATGTTCAACAGACCATCTTATAGGGTCTCAGGGCCTGTCTGCTACTTATAGACCACATTTGACAAGCCCATCTACTGAGATGCTGATCTGCTTAATTATTTCATTAAAGCTGTCAGCATCTAAAAGTGATATTTAATGTTTAATGTTTGTGCTCTGTGAAATCCCTGTTAGTGAACCTTTTAAAGGCAGCTGGCAAACTGCAGGTATTGTTGTATGCTTGGTTTTACAAACTGCTGACCACAGGAGTTTTGGTTGTGAAAATTGCAGGAAGAAAGGGGAAAATGAAATGGAAATGACGAGAACTATTTGCTTTTTAGTCACTTTCCATGTCTGTAAGGATGTTATTCTGGTAGTTTAGACTGCTGGGAAAAAGAGCTATTCTGGAGTCTGAGCTACCCTTTAGGAAACAAAATTACTGTGTCCATTTTTTGAACATTTCAGAAAGTTTCAGAAGCATCCTTTATTGGTCTAACACCTGCTGGGTGATTTAATACAAACTAAGACACACTCAATATAATTTCTGCCATTAAAGTGATTCTTCCAAGCCAGGGACAGGAGGATTTTCCTCTGGAAACTAGTCAGTCTTTTCAAAACTCTGCTGCCTGTTATTTCAGAACTGAATTGCCTGACACTTCTAAGGTGATTGAAATTTGGCCAGTGAAATTTTGTTGACTTGTGGCAGAGTAATACATTTCTGTCTCCACAGATATTAATTATAACTGCAAAATAGTGCTTTTCCTAGTTTTAACAAGCCTCCATTTATGCTTTCATCCCCAAGATTCAGAGGCAGAACCTAAAGTGACAAATGCTAGGATTTGTGTGGCTGTGATGTCGTTTGCTCCTGCAGTATTTGCAGCCTTAGTAGCAACGGTGAAACTAAAACTTGACTTGTTTGTGCAGTAGCAGTGCACACTTCTGCTTTTGCAATTAGATGGTTTCTGAAGGAAATCATTACAGAGGGGTATAATGGTCTTTTAAAGTTGATATTGTGTTTCCTTCTGCCCCTCTAATGTTTGAACTGAGAGCCTGTTCAGTATTTATGTGCTTGTTTTTAGTAACTCAAGAGGTGAGACTTACGCAGAGAGACTCCGGTGTCAGCTTTTTGTGGAGAGATTCCTCATACCGTGTGACCCCTTGGCAAGCTCACAAAACAATTTATAAAGCACAGAATACTCTAATGTTCAGGGAGTTTTCCCAATGTGGTTTTTTTTGCTTTTAAGGTGTTATTTTGCAAACCTTTCAGGAAGCCCCAGTGGTGGCACGAGCAGCCCTGTTCCTGGAGTGCGCCCGCTTTGTTCACCGCTGCAATCGCGGCAGCTGGCCCGAGTGGATGAAGGGCCACCACGTGAACATCACCAAGAAGGGCCTGTCCCGTGGCCGTTCTCCCATTGTGGGCAACAAAAGGAACCAGAAGCTGCAGTGGAATGCAGCCAAGCTCTTCTACCAGTGGGGAGATGTAAGTGTTTGTTTCTCTTCTAGCTACGTTAAAAATTATGGCAAAATATAAATGTAATTGGATCTGATGCCTTGGGAAGGCTGACCTGAAACAGAGGCTGGACAGGGCTAGAGAATAAACTAGGTATTTATTAAAACGCCTTTAAGGATACACCTAAGAGCCTGACAAGGGCTACACCCAAGGTGGACTCAAAATGGTCACAAAATGGCTGACCAGTCATGAGGTCTCACACTTTTAAAAGTTTTAGTCCATTTGCATATTTGGGTTTAATTGTCCAATTACAGCTTCAGATTGTGAGGTCCCATCCTTCTTGTTTCTCTCTTCAATCCACAATTGTTTGTGCTTTTGGGCCTGAAGGTTGTCCTTGGTCTCCAGCAGGAAAAGCATTTGTTTTGTGTCCCTACTCTGTGAAGAGAGTTGAGTGACACTTAATATGAGGCTCAGAACTACATCCCTAGGCAGCACAAAATCTGAAAAACATGACAGCTGAAAATTAAAGTATCAGATTCTATACAGAATTTCAGTCCTTGTAAGATGCGACTCAGTAAGATGGACTTCCTTTCAACTTGCACTTCATAGCCTGCCAGGATCACTCCTCTTCCTAAGGGAAGTGACTTTGCTAGGATATGTTCTCTCCAAGGAGCTGTGTGGCTCATTCTCCTTTTTCCAGCACTTGTCATATGTGAATAGCTAAGGAAAAGGGAAAATATGGGATATGATACTACTTTCTATTTTTCTTGCTTCCAAATATATTTAGTTTAGGGCTCCTTGAACTAGATGTGGTGCTGTATATTTAGTAATGGGTTTCTCTTTGCCATACTTAATTCAGTTTCTCTTTGCACCCATACAGACTGGTAGCACTTATTCTTTGGCAAGGAATTCTTCAGAGCTACTATGAGTCATATAAAGAGTTACCTCTTTTTATTTGGCACTTGAATCCTTCAGGTTTTATTTGATTGTGATCTCTTACCATACAAGGATGAGGCAATTGCCTTATCTGGCCCTGTGAATGACACTTGTAATTTCCTTGTAAAGCACCTAGGATATAATTGCTGAATGTCTGACACTTGTACAGGTCCTTTCTCAAAACTCTAAATAGTGGGAGTAGTTCCTTTGACCAATTATGGATGTCTTGCTGGAAGTAAGCTTTGTGTTTCTCACCTCTTCTAAAAACCAGTGTTTTTTACAGATTTTTACAGAGCATCATGATTCCTGTCCTCCCCGTCCTCCCCCTCCCAAAAAAAAAAGACAAAATCCAATGCTTATGGGAATTTAAAAATCATTTTCTGCCTTGCTGACCTGAATTCTTGTAGGTTAAACCAACACACATTTCTCAGTGGAGCACATTGGAGGGAACCTCAAAATAAAGCTGACCATATCAATACATTCCCACCACAGAACAGCCCAGGGGGAGAATCCAACTTGGATCTTAAAACCTGAGCTTAGTATCTTCACAGATCTCCTCCTTCCATTCCTAAAGATAACTCAGAGAATGCTACCTGATCATCCTACTCTTTGGTTAAGTCTCAAACACAGGAGATTATCTTAATAACACCACAAACACCAAAGTTCCTTGAAAAAGTAAATAGGGGGAAGATATTTGCTTCTATGTTCCATGAAGTCACTGCCTTGGCCTGACTCCTTTGAGAACTCCTTTTAAGTGGAGAGCACAGGATTACAGAGGCTCAGTGATAGCTGAGATTGCCAACTATTTGTATCAGCATGCAAACCACAACAGTATCACCTTAATCTCTTTATGTAGCAGAGTCTACCCCTTCCCCTGTTGCTGGATTTCAGAGGAAGTGTTTAATAGCAAGAACAGTTATTATAAGTGACCATTTATATCTTTTTGTGTCACTTCAGCCACAGTGGGAAAATTATATAGTGCTGGCATGACCATCAGTTCTGACTTGTAAAATATTTAGAAAACCTCCCTAGTATCTTTGTCTAAAACTGTCCCATAATCAAAAAGGTCAAATGGCCAGTGCTGATGAAAACTCTGTAATCTAAAACATCCCTTCCCTCACAAAGTGATGATATCACTGGATAAAATTTCACATTCTTACCTGTGTTCTTCTCATGTACATGCAGCTAAGAAAATCAAGATAGTTCTTAAGAGCTCTCAAGTGTCTTAGCAGGAAAGCAATATCCTTGCTAACACCCCCTTACCTGTAGCTTGCTGACAACAGCATGAGGGCTGTTCACATGCTGATAATGATGCTGGCAAACATCCAGGATAAACAATTTTTCTTTCTGGAAAATGTAAGATGGAAATCTGACTGACTCTGCTCTTTCCATGGATCCTCCCCACACCATAACCCTCGCACCTTCCCAGCTCCTGTAAGCATACTCTCAGCTCATTTTTGGAAATTGCATCCTTTAAAGATGGAAGCAGGCTTTCCCATGGGCATTTAACTGTCTTGTGGAGGAAATAAAGACTGTTACTGGATTCCTAATTCAAAGCATAGTTTCTTGATCAGAAGACCTACAGTCTCAGTGGAAAGATTTAGCAAAAATAGGGAATAAATATATCAAAGGAACAAAGAAAAGGGGAAGAAATTAATACTTCATAATGACCTAATCTCCTTCTGCCTGTTATGTGCCAGTTTGGAGGGGTTTATTGTTTAACTAAATTTACTAAAAGTTTTCATCCTAAAATTTGACGCTTGGCAAATTTTTGTTGACAAAAAGGGGAAAATAAATTACAGTTTCGAGAACAATTATTCTTCTGTCATCCCTTTCTCCTCTTTAGATGACAAAAACCAAGCCAGGGCGTTCTGTTTGGGCTGAAATTCTCACCTGCTGTGCTTCTCTCTTGCTCCACCTGCAGGCAATTGGTGTCCGCCTCAATGAGCTGTGCCACGCTGAGAGCGAGAGCCCGGCCAACCTGCTTGGCCTCATTTATGATGAAGAGACCAAGAGGCGCCTGAGAAAGGAGGATGAGGAGGAAGACTTTTTAGATGACAGTAAGGAGACTCCCTTTACTACAAGAAACCCCGCTTGTAAGAACCTCTGCTTTAGGAGCACTTAATATTTTTTTCTCTTTTCATTTTCTTGCCACCCAGCTGTATTTCCCAGTCCCTCACCTCCACCCCAGCTTCCTCCCCTGTTCTTTTTGTGCCTGGATGTAAAACATGATAGATGTGTAGCAGTACTTAAAGACTTGGATGGAAAAGGGAAGGGGAAACCAGGCAGTGAGCTGCAGTTCCTGGACACAGAAACTGCAGTTGTAAGCAGGGTCATAATTTATTTCTTGAGCCTTGCTGTCAGCTGAGTGTTAAAAGTGGTTCAGGTTCCATTCCTCACAGTTACTTCTGCCAAAATATTTGTGTAAGATCAGCTGCTTTTCCATTTCTGAACATTAAGGGCCAACTCACCGGATGTGAATTGGCACAGCTCTGCTAAAGGCTTTTAAATCTTGACCTCAGTATAGTGAAAAATACTATAAGAAATTAAAAAAAAAAAGAGCATAATTAAAAATCTGTATAGCGACAAGATGATGAAACCACACACATTTGTGCCTGTGTACACAAGGGTGGAAGAGCTGTGACAGATCACTGATTCTGAAGGTCTGTGTAGGCATGCAAGTTACAGCAAACCCTGTGAACCAAAATAAATTGTCAAAACACATCCTGTTGTAGCAGTAGGTGAAGGTGGTAACAAACATGACGTGCTCTTTAGACACCATTTGTGTATATGTGTGTGCTGCAGTTACTGGTGCTTGTCTGTGTGTTCTGTTGTTTCCCATTGCCCGTAGTGTGCTGGCACTGTTTTATCTTCTTCTTTCCCTCCCCGTGGTTCTGGGTTTGTTCTTATCACTGCATTAAGGCCCCCTTTGGAGTAGAGAGAAGCTGGTGGGAAGAGTGACATGGCATTTATAAGGAATGAGCTCAAGAGAAGGTCTTGGCCCTAAGCTAGAGCTTCCCGTGTGCCCCTGTGTTGTGTGCCAGTGCTGGCAGCTACAGGAACATGGGTGGGGCTGTTAGAGGACATGGCCAAAGCAGGAGGAGGTTGCACACCAAAGATTTCCCTCTGCACCACAAAATGAGCAGCTTCATTCCATGACTGAGGGGCAGGATAGGCTTTCTTTTCCCTGCTCAGCCGCTCATACCAGCCACTCAAGGGGATGTGCAGCTGCTTTAAAAGGGTACCCTGGGACAAGCAAACAAAGATCAGGTTCTGGTCTAGAAAGCCATTTAAAAGCTCAGGTGCTCTCCTGAGAAGTGGTATCTGAAAATAGCTGCTCAGTAATCTTGCTGTAGGCAGTTTTCAAAAGCTGATATATATGCTGTAGGAGTTAGCTGTTCCATTACATGGTATGTCTCATTTGCTTTTGATAGTTCAGATTATTTTAATCTTTACAAAGTCCACAATTCATTACTGGTGATGTGTACAGGGGATCTGGCTTTATCTGATCCCTGCAGTGTCTTCTCCCTTGTTTGGTTCAGTCTTTTTCTTTGTAAAAGCAGTTAGATCACACATGAGAAAAGCAAGTAAAACCACTAATCTCTCTGAATGTAAATGGTAATATCAGGAATAACTTAAAACTGTGTGTGGTTAATTGTTGGCCACAATTAACTTTTTTATTTACTTTTTTTGCTGTTATCCTAAAAAGTACTTTTCAAATTGATCAAGCACTGAAGAATCCTTCATATTTTTAAGCTTTGAATTGTATCAGATGGGTTACAAAGGTTATGGTTTTAAATCTGATTGCTTCAAGACAAAACTTGAAGTATCAAGTGATATAAAGTATTTTGATAATCCCTCTTCCCTTTCCCTCTTAGTTTTAAGTTAAGAATTTGAATGTAAAGTTTGATTAAATAGTTTGATTTTTTCCCTTATATCTGATATAAGGGGAAAATATATCTGATATATTTGATATTTTCCCCTTTATATCTGTATATAGCACATGGATTGCTTGCACAGTTATAGAAGCCTGACTTCAAAGAAGATTAACTTTTCCAGTTATCAGGGTAGTAATTAATAATAATAGAAAAGTATCTCTTTAACAGCTAGTCCTAACCCCATTATTTTGAGA
Source organism: Argya squamiceps (assembly GCA_037834095.1). Classification (NCBI taxonomy): domain Eukaryota; kingdom Metazoa; phylum Chordata; class Aves; order Passeriformes; family Leiothrichidae; genus Argya; species Argya squamiceps. The sequence continues at coordinate 1,725,818 of JBBMKD010000002.1, forward strand.
TAATTTTCTATATTTGGAAGTGGTTCTTTTCCACAACTGCAAAAGATTTGACTAAATGCAAAACTGAAAAGGGCATCTACTTCTTAACCTATATTAGCCTTAGATGACACGTATACAAAATGTTGTAAACTTGTGGTTAGTTTAGTAGGTACTTTAGCATAATGTACTATAATATATTCTATAGTCAATTATTGTGTTACTTCAATGTAATGCAACCTAATATTATACATATATAATAAATATATGGACTGGAATAGAATACAATAGAATATATTACAATGCAATACATAATATAATTAAGATAATATAATGTAATATGATGTAATCAATATAATATAAATGTTAGTATTATTTCATGTCCATGGTTTGTTATTTGATTGACTCTGTTTCTTGTAGTGTAGGAAAAGTAGCACAGAAGTGTGGGGTCTCCTGTTTTTCAGTGCAGCTTGCATCGTGCACCATATGTGACAATGTCCATCACCTCTTGGTTCCAGATCTTGTATTAACTCCTTGTTCATGACAGAAATATTCTTTCCTAGGCACTGTGAATCCTACCAAATGTTGTTGTCCTTTTGCACTAAAAATGGCAGCCTGCCAGCTTCTCCTGGAGATAACCACATTCCTGAGAGAGACCTTTCCCTACATGCCCAGACCACGGCCCGAGCCTCTTTTGGTAAGTGGACCACACACATTGGACAGGGCTTTTCCCATCACAGATTCCAGGCTCTGATGAGAGGTAGGGTGGGGTAAAAACTCCAGTGGATATCTGCAGGGAGAAAGGAGCCATTGTGTGGTGAATAGAAGATGGTCAGGGTATGTGAAATGGGTTGATTAAGAAGGTAAGACCATGGAAGAGCAACGTGGGCTGCTGGAAGTTAAAGAACATTTCCAAAGAGAGAAGAGGGATTGAGAAACCAAGGATGGGGAAGTGTGGGAGGTAGACTAGAAGAAGTGACAAGCTCAAAGGCTCACTAACTGATTAGCAGGGCCAGTGGTCAGGGACCAGAACAAGGCATTTAGGGGAAGGGAACAGAATGGTTTGCAGAGAATTTGCCAGAGCTTCAATGCTGCAGATTGGTTTGGGCTAGACCCAGAGAATTGCAGGGAGAATGGGAAGAAAGGAAGAAAAGAAATAACCGTGCGATCCAGAGAGGTACAAGCAAATCCTGGTATAAACAGTTAAGCTAAACAAATCCTGGTATAAACAGTTAAGCGAAACAACTGGTTAGGTGACAGCTAATGCTGTGAAAAGCAGAACTTGTGAAAACTGATTTACAGTGATTCATTCTTGTGTGGATTTTTTTATGTCTAATACTGTGATTTAACATTATCTTTAGCCTGTTATTTCAAAAAATACACATGTACACAGTCATCTGTTGAGTTAACAGTGACCCTCAGGTTCAGAGGTGGTTAGCATGAAATAGGATGAGAATTGAATGGCTGACATGGTTTCTCAAAGCAAATTTGTTTAAGAAATCAGGATAAAAATTATAAAGAAAAAATGAGAAGTTAAATTTCCATGAAGGAATTAGCCCTACTATTCTGGTTTTTGTTAATGACTGATGAAATTTTAGTCATGGCAGTTATGCTTGACAGGCTGATTTATCTAGATAGTATTGTAATTAGGTTCTGAAAACTATTCCAAAGGCTGTAGATGACCTCTGATGAAGTGGCTCATCCCCAGGTTATGCAAGAAGGACAATTTAAAAAAGCAAGAAATTCAGCAAAATCCTCCTTAAACACATTGATGATAATAAATTACTGCCTTCACAAGCAGGATAATATCATGGTTCATTAAGTAGTTAGGCTTGGAACTAAGAATATGTTGGATAATGGGGGTCAACAGAAACTAGGGGTTTTATGTGAGCTAGAAGTGCAACTGGTTAATTGCTATCTAGACTTGTGTGGAAGACAAGGAGGAGGAATTATTCTGTGTGCTATAGGTGAAAGAAACCTTAAGGGCACATCATAGAGGAGTCTGTAAGATAAAATGGCCATAGAGTGCTGAATCTAACTTTGTACAGAGGTAAAAAAAATGAGTCAACAATAATCCAGATTAAAATATTAAGTCTGTATTTTTGGAGTGGCCCCAAAAATCCAAAAATTTTTTGATCCCTTTCCAAGCAGATCAGGTACATAATGTTATGATCCATATAGCTGGAATCTCAGCAGAGCAAATCTCACTTCCACTGTGTTTGTAGGCATACCTGTTCCATAGATAGGAGCACAGCCTTGAGGAGCTGAAACACAGCTGAACTAGTTTTGGTGAATTAGTTTAACTACCAAGAGATCATGCAGACCTGCCAAAGCTGTGGGCTGATGGTCCTGGCTGAAGTTTCACCCAAAGCCTTTCTTTGATCATGGAGCAGATACAAGCTCATTTTGCTCTCAGCTGGAAACGTTTAAACCCACCTGGATGTATTCTTGTGTCACCTGTTCTGGGTGACCCTGACTTGGCAGGGGGGTTGGACTAGATGATCTCCAGAGGTCCCTGCCACTCCTGATCATTCTGTGATCCATGTTTCCCCTCCTGCAAAATCAATGCACTGGGGACTGTTAATCACCAATATGTGTTAGCACCTGGTGGCTCTTCCATCCTGGTGGGTGGCTCAGCCTGCTGCAAGGCCAAAGAGCAGTTGGCTTATGTGTGATTAAAATAAACCCCATCTTCAGTTCTTCCTGAAGCTTTTTCAGTGGGATCTCATAGTGCTGGCACATCTGCATTCTGTTACAGGACCTGGAGACCTGCAGGCTGCGTCTGGACCCTGAGATGGACAGACACAGGTATGAGAGAAAGATCAGCTTTGCTGGGGTTCTGGATGAAAATGAAGATTCCAAGGATTCCCTGCACAGCAGCAGCCACACCCTCAAATCTGAGGCTGGCTTCGAGGAGAAAAAAGGTTTGTCAGAACAATAAGGCTTTTGTATTCTCAGGGCTTGTGAAGTGGTGGTTGATTTTGTGTTTTCATTTGCATAGGCTGTGTTAAAAAGCAGGCAGCCATGGTATCACGTGGCTTTAAATCATTTCCAAAATGCTTCTGGCCTTCAGGGTTCAACATAATGAATGTGAGAAGCAAAGATGTTAAATTTTATAAAACAGTGCTATGACTGAAATTGATAGAAAGCTTTTCACAATTGCTAAAAAGGAGCAAGCCTTGTTTGAAGCTGTCTCTTAGTGGGATGCTGAGAGAAGCATCACTATTTGATTCACTGTAAAATTAAAGATCAAAAGTGGTGCTTGTTTTTTTTTTTTCTGATCATAGTTTTTCATTTTGGGGAAATCACAGATAGAAGGGAAGATTGGGATTTTTCTGAGGAAAATCTGTACCTGTTTGGAAGTCATGGCATCACAACAAATTAGTGTGATTGGTCTCCTGAATTCTTTGCTACCACATGAAAACTACACTGTGTGGCTTTTGATGGCTAAGCAGATTGACGTTACCAGCATACTCTATACTATACAAGCAAACTTCAAGCTCACTGTGTTTGCTGAGAGCAGCAGATCGTTTCCATTTTTGAGCCATCTCATGCAAGACTCACATTCTATCTGATGGTACAAGTGTTGCAATACAGTATAGTCATTGTGTGTGTTTGCAATTAGAGCCTAAACTGCCAGATACCTCTAGATGACCCTCTAACAAGTTTCCTAGAACCATTTACATTCTGTCTCATAGTAGTAATTTACAGGTGCAGGAACTTGAATGATAATTTTGATGATTGCTTGAGAAGGATAAATGTTTAGTGATTGTTTCACAACAGTGAGGTCTGTGGCTGGTTTTCCTCTCAGAACTGTAGAGTCTATTAATGATTTGGAGGAACTTTCATTGATTTCTGTGGGCTTTGGATAAAGTTTGTGTTGTCTTCAGCTGTGACTTTGCCACAATTACTGGAGAAAATATTAGAAATCCTTCCAAGACTTGTGTGGTATAAAACTTAATCCACATTGTGTGTCTGGTGGGCCAGTTACTTCTGTGCAGACAACTGGGTACCCACCTAAGAAAGGTGAGCTGGATAAATTGATGCTCAACCTCATTTTGTCTACTCTTGGTATACTGGCAGTCCAGAAAAACACAGCCTTATGGTCTGATAGTCTAGGATATGTGGGATAAGATGTCTCTACCTATTTAGAGGAGAAAAAGTTTGGGTCAGGGTTGTGGTTTTTTTTGAGGATAGTTACAATTGCTTGAGACCATTTTTAAGCTTTTCAGGGGACAGTCCTGCCCACTGGGACTTCACCTGAGTGGGAGAATACCTTCAAGCAGGCAGTCCTACTGGAAAATTCTGGTAGAAAGTCTAACTAGCCTCTTTTTCTTAGAGACAAAGCTGACTTAGCTGTTCCTTTGCATGTTACTGTGCTACAGGTGTAATGTATTTTTGCAAAGATAGTATTGACTTTCTGCATTCTTTTCTTCATTGAATTACGTTTTCCTGCAGTTTAATTTGAGTTTTCTTCCATTATCTCCTTTCCCTAAGCTGTCATGTAGTTTTCCTTGACTAAAGCTGCCTCTTTACTGCATTTTAGACATGGGGAGAGTGACTGTGGTAGGAAGGTTGAATCCTAATATACCTTAGCAAAAATGTAATTCTAGTCTTTTAGAAGCTTAATGAATGCAAGGTAATGTTATATTTTAAATTAATAATATACAATATCATTAACAATATACAATAATTATATGTTCTTTTCTTTGGCCACAGCATATTCTTCTGGGAATCCACCTGGGCCAAACACTACAGATGCAGAAGCATCTTTCATAATCTACACTTTTCTATATAAGAAAATCTTGTTGTGTGAATGTAACTAAACTTTGCTTGCCTGCAGTGAGAGGTTTCTTTACCTCAAACTCTTTGATGAGTACTAATCTGTTTCCCTTCATTTTTCTGGAGTGTTAAAAGCTTTGCTCTCATTGCTCCCCCCAGGCATGGCTTAGCAGCTATCCAAAAGCCACGGGTTTTCTGTATAGAATCTGCTCCAGGTAGGTCTGAAATACAGACACTAGAGCTAGGTAGATGCAGGCTCTCAGATCATCATTTGTACTCTTTGGGTGTCAAAATGGGATTCTGCAGACTACATGAAAGGCAGTTACAAGTGCTTAAGCAGTTTGGGATCCGTGGAGCTGGCCTGAACATTATCCAAGCAGTAGCAATTGCTAAGGAACTTATCATGGTCACTTGGAGGGAGATTCTTTGGTAACTCAGCAGTGGTTTGCCAACTGATTTGTAAGGACTGAGGGGTAGCTCTCAAAGTGTATCCAGCTGTCTTTGACCAGGATTTTAGCCACTGGAAATGGGAGTGAGAATTCCGTTCTGAAGGAACTGGGGGCAATCTCAGGAGTAAAGGTGTGTTTGCTTTATCCTGAAGCCAAAATACAATTCTGTTTAAATATTTTGCTTACCCTGGTTATTATCCAAAAAGCTCTGTGCTGTTCATTCCCAACCACACACCAAAAGGTAATTGATCACACGTGGCCTTGCCTGGTTAGATCTGCAGTAAAATGACTGCGTGTTGCAACATTTGGACAGACATACTGCCATGTACTGCCTTTGACCTAAGAGGAGAATGAAAATGCAAACGGTGCTTTAAACATTGAACCATTCCATGTCTGTGCTCATCAAAATTGCAGAGTGTCAATGGATGTTGTTAATGCCTGAAAGCTGCTGATTTGTCTGAAGGAGAAGATCTACGTGCTTCTGTTTCCTCTAAAGCATTCTAATGATGAAGAGTAACATGCAGAGACACGGATTTATGCAAACCTTTCTTCAAAGAAGCCCTGTGTGCTAGCCTCATGTAGCAGACTCCCCTCCTGCAGTCACACACGCTGTATAAATAAATCTTTGATCCTACTGCAGAGCTCAGTGAGGTTTACAGAACCCAGGCCCATGGGAAAATAGGCTTGTCCAAGGTGCTTTCAGCCAGCTATCCATACCAAGAAGTGATGCTGCACTGATGTAAACTCTAAGGACTGGCAAAGAAAACTGCAATTTACATCCATTGGGTAGATCCCGCTTCCTGGCAGGATTTGATTCAAATTGGTGTGAATTGTAGGGTTTTCTTGTCCGTGTTTTGGGTTTCTCTTAGTGCAGATGACTCTACTTGCTGGTGGTTGAACAAGGGCTAATTCCACATACAGACAAGGCCTGAGGTGATGTACCAGATCTCCAGGATATGAGGTGTTGAACACATTTTTGTGAAGCATCTTTACTCCCTGACTGATTGAGCTGCATTGGCGTTGGCTTTGGAGGGAGCCTCTGATCCCACATTCCTTGGCAGAAGACGCTGCAATCCAGGCTTGGCAGCAAAGGGTCGGGAGGGCGGGGAGGGCCAGGATCTCTTTCTTTATTAAATGGGGAAAAATTAAGGGGAAAAAAGTCCTCTTTTATTCTTTCAATACAGTTCCCAGCAGGAAGATCAGGATAGGAGGCTCCCGCTTGCTCCAGATTAAAGGAACCCGCAGTTTCCGGGTGAAGAAGGGGGGTTCCCTTTCCAGCATTCGCCGGGCCGGCAGCCTAAAGAGCACCAAGTTATCACGGCAGGACTCAGAGTCTGAGAATGAGGAGCTGCAGCTGTCCCACAGCAGGGACACTGTCACTGATATAGGTAACTTAGATGAGTGGGCGGAAAGGGAGGGGACACTAGGAAGGACCCTAAACTCTTGATGTGATTGCAGCAGAGCTAGAAATGGCAAGAGATTCCCACCTCTGCAGGCCAGGAAAAATCTAGAGCTCTCTTCAGGGACTGCCTTGGACTAGGGCCTGGGAGGAACACGGTACAAACCCTGAGTGCAGCGTTGGCTCCGTGCACAGATTGTCCGTTCAGCACCGTGTTGGAGCATGAGCTCTTAGGATGCTGGCCTGCCAGCTAAAAGCTTGCTGTCTTTAGGGTAGGACACGCTCCTGTGTATATGCACATACACACACACCTAAATCACAGGATATAGTGAATGCATGAGGTCATGTGTATATCTGATACTTTATTCTCCATAGCAACAGATTGGCTATATGTGTGTATATATATATATAAACACATATATATTTAGGCATGTACTTCATATTCTGTGTTGGATATGATGTCATAAGCATGTCAGGCGACATGTAAAACATGTATTCCTATATGCAGAACATAACATTCACATGCTGCATACTATATTTCTACATACTGGCATATACATCTATTTTTGTGGTTTACAGCTGCTTTCCTTATTATTTAAAAGATGGATGTCCATATATTTATCTTATGGAAACAAGATGTGCATCCTACTCTGTGAAATCTCCATCACAGCTGAATTAAAGGGTTTCCCTTCAACTATTGGTGTTAACCAAAAACTGTGGATACCTTTGGAGCTGAAATAACCTCCCAAGTTTAGTGGTCATTTTCATGTTGCCCAAAAGATGCTTCAGCAGGAGAACGTGGAGAGTGGGATTGTCAATTCTGTAAACTTAGATGAGTTCACTTAAAGAAGAGAAAAAGGATAAACCAAAAGTCATCTCCAGCCAACTCAATATCATTAGTATTGGTTTTATAGGGGGCCCCATAGGGTATGAAGTGGCTAGGGGAAACACAGGGGTCAGTGAAAGTCTCAGGGAGATCTGTCCCTTGGCTGAGTTTTTAAGTGTTCTAGTGTGCTAGAATCAGGATTTTTTTCCCCTTTCATCCCCATGACTTTAGCAGTTTTTATGGGCAATTAGCAGGGACTTTGCCTGTTGGCATTTCCAGTTGGATGCCACTTCTGGTTGGGTTTTTGTTGACCTTTTAAACCACAGAGCCCAGTCAATGCAGATCACTAAACCAACCATTTGCAGCATCTGAATGGTGCAAAAAACTTGTTTATGATGGTTTTAGATTATCCATTTCCCTTCCATTAAAGGAAAAAAAATGGAGGGACAAATGTTTTCTACTGACAAGCAAATAGTTCCACATAGTTCTTGTAAGTGTCAAGCCAGCACAGGACTGGGGAGGGATATCCAAATGCAGTCTTTCCAGTGTGGCATATTCTGTGTACACTCATCTGTTCCCACAAGGCTGGCCTGGCTTACAAGTGCTGTCCCTAGTCTTAAAGCACATAGGGAGCAATAAAAACAACAACCTTTTGGGTATTTTTCTTTTGAAGAAGGGAGCCCTTGGAGTGCAAGCGAGCCCAGCATTGAACATGAGGTACTGAGCAACACAGGCCTGGAGGAGAACTATCACCGCAACATGTCGTGGCTGCACGTAAGTACAGGCTGCCAGCAGTGCTCTCAGGGATGGCATTTTCAATAGAAAAGCCTTTCTCTGGCAATAACCAGATCACAGTTTGTGCTTTTCCCATGTAGCATAAAGGATCTCAAGTGTAAGTAAGCTGCAACCTTGGGAAATTGTGTGTTTGCCATTTCTGAAATGGACTTAAATCTCCTTTTTTCTAGTTCATATATGTAATTTTTTTTCTTTCTATCTGTGCAGGGACAGCCATACTACCTCAGCTGAAAAATACATTAGGTCAAGTAGAAAAGTACCTTATTTCCAACATGGTCAGTAGTGTGTATTTCAGGGAGAGCCACAGGGTGGGCTGCAGTGTGAGCTGGGCCCACGGCTTCTGGGAAGTGGCATTTTAGAAGCTGCTCGTGTAAGCCAGCAGAGCCTTGTACAGTTTGACTCTGTCCAACAGACATGGAGTACAGCAGTGCAGATGTGGTTTGGCCATGCAGGGTCTCCATCCCTCTGGGCAATTTCTGTGCCCATGATTGAGACTTGCCAGAACTCATTTGGAGCAAGTCTGCACTGCTCCATCCACTGATGTCCGAGGGCTGCACACCCTGACATGCACTGCCTTGTGATGGTGCAGTATGGTCAGTGTGTCCTGCACACACCTTTTGCCATGATTGATGGGGTCTGTGTGTGAGCACAGATACCCTTTGGCTTTTGAGTTGCCTTTGGGCAAGACAGCTGTCAATACTGACTAGATAATTTCCTTTTTTCCCCAGATATTTCACACAGACTGCTCTCAGCTGCCCCATTCCTATGGGGTGTGGGCAAGAACAGGCTTAATCTAATACTTTGATGTCAGAAACAGTTCTTGGTAGTTGTCTTGTTTAGATGAGTCTGGCAGGGCAGGGAACTTGAATGCCATGTCTTCCAATCTAGTACCTCAATCCTTGGACTACCCTGCTTTCTGCTAGTACTTTAATGCTCTTGGTAATGATTACACCTCATTTGGAAATTCCAGTGTACTAAACTGAGCATGTCAGACATGCATGTATTAGATGCTGTATCACTAGAGGATAAGGGAGTTTCCCTAGTTAGCAGCTTGAGATAAATCATGGTGCCCCTGCTTGGTGTGGGAGGATGCATGAACTCATGACTTCTGAAGGAAACTTGAGATGTTTGTCTCACTTTACATGTGATTAGTTTGCATAGGAGAAAGAAAAATTTGCAAAATCACCTGAAACAGTTAATGACACTCAAGTACCACTATTACATGAAAATGCTATTTTTTCATTGGTTAGAGAGAAGGTGTGGGTAGATGGTCACTGAAACTACGGGCAGAACAAAAGCCTGCTTTCCTTAGTTGTCACAAGCAAATAACTCAAAAGGATCACTGGTTCCAGTTGCTGCTGTGAAGGCACCAACATTTCCTTTACCTGTCCTTGAGGGAGCCTGGAGCATGGTGTCCTCACTCTGTGTCAGAGTACCATCACAGCAATTTTGAAGAGTGGACCAGAGGCTGGTGGAAGCTTGCCAGTGCTGCTGTACAATTTGCACATTGATACAAATATTGAGTTATATTTTATTGACTCCAAAATGATAGGAGGCCAGAACAAGGTGGCAAACACAGGAAACATTGCACAGATTTGTTTTAGTTGAAGCTCCTGTCATTTTTATAAGCTTAAGCATTTTAAGGTTGAGGATGATGTGGCAGCCTGGAGAGACAGCCAGCAGACTACAGCTGCACAGACATAGACACAGTGGGTGGAAAATTGGGATAGCTTCCTTCTGGTAGTTCTGGGTACTTCTGCACTGGATTATGGGGGGAAGAGAAAGATTCATAAAGGCCTCTTAAGACCTACAGTGAGAATGGCTTGGAGCTGCCTGTGTGTTTTCCTCAGAGTGCTAATAAGAGGCTGGGTTTGTGTGAAATATGGAGATCAATGTACAAAGAGCTGCTGGGTTGAGCTTTGCTGCTCTGGCAAGAAACCATCTGAGTTACACCTGAGTCACTCAAATGTAGATTTGCCAAGGCTATCTTTAATTAAGTAGCTTAGGAACTAATACCAGTGTTTCTGCAGCAAAGCAGGGCTCAGAATAGCTGAATTCCAAAATATTTACCTGATTTTTAGGTAAGTTTTACTACTCCTTGCTGCCATATGGCAACACTAGTAGAAATAGCAACTGAGCCAGCTACCACAGAGCTGGGCTGGATAGGTCTATTCAAAGACAGTGAGGCATATGCAGAGCAACTGACACAGCTTATTTCTCTACTTAAAAGCATACTGAGGTATTTCCCTTTGCACCCCTTGAAGGAAACTGACCCTCTAACAGGGTGGGGTGGCAGCTTTAATAACAATTGGCTAGTTGATGGTTTCCAGTCCAAGCTCTCATCTTAGAGTGGTGATAACTTTTCTGCTCACTGAGAGGATGTTGTTTTCCTCAGCCTTAGCCTTGCCACCAGCTGAATATATGCATCTACAGCAGCTCTGTTTCTTTGCTTTGTTAGCACTAATGTTTCTTTAGCCATGCCCAGCTAGTTTGCAGACCTCTTGTAAGTATGAAGATCTGTGCAGACACACATACCTTTTTAAACCTGTGTTCAGCTTCACACCTCCCTAGCTAGGCTGAGGAAAATCCCAATCCTTGCCTGTGTAACTTCATTTTCCGTAGGTAATTTTTTATTTTATTTTTTTTAAATTTGCAGGTTATGATCCTGTTATGCAACCAGCAGAGTTTCATATGTACACACATTGACTACTGTCACCCACACTGCTACCTCCACCACAGCCGCTCCTGTGCTCGCCTGGTCCGGGCCATCAAGCTGCTCTATGGAGACACAGTGGACTCCCTGAGAGAAAACAGCACGCTGAACAATGTGGCCAGAGGCAAAAAGCAAAAGGAAGTGAGTAAATGGAGAAAGCAGAATGTTTTAGGATTTGTCCAGACACCTCATAACTGCCTTTGAAAACTGCCTGATGTACTCGTACGGTTCTTTCATGACAAAAGGAATACAGCTTTTCCTCAGCTTAGCTTTGCTGTAAAAATCCCCAGAAATTAGGTCATTCAGCATTATGTAAGGAATGTATTCTGTATTGATTGGGATGAATCTTAGTTGCTTATTAGATCATTTACAAATCTTACAACCTGACTTCAATTTAAGTGTTCTGTTGTGGCCTCTACTTACCACCCTGTGGATTCTGTCTCTCTTTGTTCATTTTTTTTTCTAGTCTGTCAGTAAGAATGACTCTTGAAATTCTTGTAAAATCTTTGCAATTTCTTTCTTTTAGGTCTGAGCTCTCAGCTGTTCCCAGAATTGTATACATTAGTCTTTAATATTTGTCTCCTTTTAATGACCATTTCAGCAGGATATTCAGACAACTTTATGCCTTTTTATATGTGAAAGTGTGCTTTTAACTGTAGTGAAAATACATTTCTGCTTTCAGGAAAGTGCCTGCCCAGGATCCAACTGAATCATGTCAACAGTTAAACCACAGCAGACAGACTACAATTATCCTGAATAATTGCAATGGCCAGAGCCATTCAACTCCTTTGCAGTAACATTGAAAACAAAAATGTTCATGAAACTGAAGCTTTCAGTTGGGTAAAGAGGCTATCATCCCTGGCAGTGGCATATGAAGGAGAAAAATTCATTATTCAGAAATTCAGGAGATTGTTTGTTTCCTGTCAAGTTAGAAAATTGAAGGATATTTTCATGAAAGAAAAGCACACAGCAGGTGAAACAGCATCTAATGTTTCTGCTTTCCTGAACACTGTAAATCCCACATTTTTCCTCTAGCACAGAAAAGCGTGAGTTATTTAGAAAGAGAGACAGTTATTTCCTCTGCAGAAGGCAGGCAAGAGTAGCTGGTATGTTTCATGAAAGGTACCAAAAGAACTGTGCATTTCTGTGTCTTGTTTAATCTCCAACTTTGAATTGCAAGACAAGGATATGCATTTCATCATACATCATACATCAAAGCATTTAAGAAACAGCAGGAAAAGAGAATTTTGAGAGGCAGTGAGGTGTCCTACAAACACATGTGCAGGGTGTTTGCACAGACCTCACTTCCAGAGAGCAATTGACAATCTTGGCTTTTTTCATAGACCAAGAAAGACAAGGAAGTATGTCCAGAGAAGGGAACGGAGATGAGGAAGGGGCTGGAGCACCAGGAGTAGCTGAGGGAGTTGGGGGAGCTCAGCCTGGAGAAAAGCAGGCTCAAAGGGGACTTTCTCAGTCTCCACAACTCTCTGACATGAGGGTGCAGCCAGGTGGATGCTGAGCTTTGCTCCCAGGAAACAAGGGACATGATTGAGAGGAAATGGCCTCAAGTTGCATGAGGGAAGGTTTAGATTGAGTATTAGGAAAAACTTCTTCTCTGAAAAGTTTGTCCAGCCCTGGCACAGGCTGCCCAGTGAGGCAATGGAGTCACTGTCCCTGGAGGGCTTTAAAAATGTAATGATGTGGCACTTGGGGACATGATTTAGTGGTGGACTTGGCAGCATTAGACTGTTGGTTTGACTCAGTGATCTTAGAGGTCTTTTCCCACATCAATGATTCTAGGATTCTGTGAGAGTAGTCATTGTGTACACTGGACATTTCCATTGGTACTTTTTTAGAGGGAAGCTGTAGACATTTTGCCTCTAACCTACTGAACTAAATATGTGAGTGTGCCACCAGTGAAGATTACACAGACAATATTCATTCTTCATTTGGTTTACTGTCTTCTGCCTTAAGATTTTATTGAGAAAAGCATTGTAAAAAATAGAGGAAAATTGGATATGTGTTGTCTCACTGATAACTAGGCCTGTTGCCAGCAAAGAAGAAGGCTTTGTGCTACAGCTCTGGTACCAGATGGAAATAGTATATGGAAATTCCTCTTGTCTGTAATCTCCTTTTTCCACATTTTGAGAAATATTTCTCAATGTGAACACCATTTCTTTTTATTTCCTTCCAGTGCTCAGACAAGTCATGCTTGAGAACTCCTTCTCTTAAAAAGAGAGTGATTGATATCAACTTGGAAGGGAAGAAGGACTCTGGAATGCTAAAATACATTAGGAATCAGGTACTGATTAGGCCATATGCTAATTAGGCAGGCAGATATATGCCAGAGGTGCCAGGTTAAAATGCAACAAGAGGGTAAATTTATATGGATCTCCAATCCCATGTGAAGAACTGTTCCTGAATATCAATCAGTTCAGTCCTACATCTTTTCCCAGTCTGAGGAATACTAAATTTAAACTTCTTAAGGAAACAAAGAATCCTTTAAACATTTAGCTCCACTAAATCACAGTTCATCTCTGGCTTTCCATATGCACCAAAGCTGAGGATACAAAAAGCCAAAGAATTCACAGATCTGTTTTATTGCAGCCTGGTGGTTTACAGTATTAGTTTTCTTTGTTCTTACATGTTCAGTGTTCCTGAAGAAGCAACAGACTCTTTATAAGCCTGTTCTTAGCGAGAGTTGAATGGACCTGTATTGCTATTTGTGCACCACTTTGGGGGAGTTTGGCTTTCCTTCTGTCCTCTCTTTTGGTGTTTTGGTGATGCTAAAGACTCCAGGAACTAACTTGGGAACACTGCTAGTTTAGTATAGGCTGAAAGCCATGTCCCCTCTATGGAGCATTTTCACAAATAGATGAACCTGGAGGTTATTGGTGGGTAATTTGCAGACAAAAATCAGGGTAAAATTACTGAGTGTGCTCTTCCCTGTTTGCACAGCTCAGCCCTAAGGCATGGCTTGGTTTGTTGCAGGTGATGAGCCTCTCCCCTGCCCCTTTGTCACTGCTCATCAAGGCAGCTCCTATCCTCACAGAGGAGATGTATGGGGACATCCAGCCAGCAGCCTGGGAGCTCCTGCTCAGTGTGGATGAGCACATGGCTGGAGCAGCAGGTAAGAGAACCAAACCACTCAGAATGGCTGCTGTGGCTGCACACCCCACAGTCAATCAGTTTTGTAGTGGAGGAATCTGAATGCCACCAAGGGTTTCTTGGGGGCTGTTTGGTTTTTACAGACCTTTGTGTGCTCTGTGCAAAAGATGTGGTCAGAAGGATCAGGAAGGCACTCTCTCTGAGGACCTGGATATAGTGGATGTTTGGAGAACATCAAAATTAGCATTTGTATTCAATTGGCTTTGTAGGCAGAGGAAACAGTGATTCAGTCTGTCCAGAGTCTACTAAAGCATTCTGAATGTTGCCTCATGGAAATGTTAGCACCAGTTGAGAGCTCATAAAAAACTGACACAGGAAAATGAGAGTGAAACTGTCATAGCTCCTGTTGTGCAGTAAGGAAAATTTTCGTGTTGCATGGAGACAGCAGCATTACTCATTAAGTGCTGTTATTGTTTCTACTTGGTGTTGAAGTATACAGATGATTGCTGATGACACATAGCTGAGAGGCATCTTTAAGACAGATTATTAGGACGTCATATACCTGTGAAAGTAGTACTTTGGAATTCTGCACACGGGATGAAATTTATTACAATAAAATATAAAATCATATATGTTGTTGCAAAGTTTCTGCTATGAGCTTGGCTGTTCTCCCATGGGAATGATCTAGGTTCAGAGTTTACCCCTTGGCCAAAAGATGACTGACCTAATGACCAGCTGTGAAAAAAATCAACAGTCAGGATGTGTCAGCAGTGCTATTTCATTAGCATTTCAAAGTACTAATGCTACTGTAAAGCATGATGTGCAATTACCTAGAGCACAGCACTTTAAAAGCACAATTTTGGTCACTGAAATAAGGTGTTTATGAAGAAGGTCAACTTCTCAGATGAAGACTGAGAAGGGATATCTTTATTCTTCATAGTGACAGAAGACCATACAAAGAGAAAGTATTATTTAATTATAATTTAAATGAATATTATTCATCAAATATTTAAGAATAATTTGTCAGAGTAGAATGAAGATGAGTGATAACTTTTTATGACTACTTCCATGTGGAAAACAGATTTGTAACCATCAGAGAAGAAAGCAAAAGCCCTTTGGTTTAAGAGCTTGTGAAAGGAGTTTGATGTGACTTGGGAGATCCTCTCTAGTCTTACTGTCCTGTCCAAAGACTCCTAGGCAGTGTGTGCTAATGTGAGATGAACAGAAATCATTGCTGCTCTCCCTAAGGAGTGTTACCTGACTGTTCCTCCAAAGCAGCCTCTGAAATACAACTTCTATCTTCCCCTTTCCTGAAGGGGGGATTAAAATCCATTTGAGGGTCAATAGTAGTTTTTTTTAGTAGCAGGTGATTACGGTCCAAGCATAAATTGCATTCATGGAGGTCAAGCAGTGAAAACCCCCAGTGTTGCTGTACAGAAGCTGGATGAAAAGAATGCCTTGTTAATGTACTACAGCACCATCTGCTGACTTCTCCCAAGGCTCTGCTCCTTCTTGGTTGCTTCAGCATGAACTCACACTTTTTATATCTGTCCTACTAAGACTTGTTACAGTTTGAGAAGGTTAGAGAGCAGAAGATTGTCTGAGCTGGTGAAACTTCAGGGTCCCCAAAGATTTTGAGCAGCACTAGGAGCCCAGGCAGTCAGAGAGTAGCCTTGTTTTCCTGCAGTGGGCACACTGCCTCCCATGAGCACTGCTCTGGAGCCTGGTACCTGCTGAATAAGCATTGAAGAAGACACAATGGCAAATGTATTTTTGCTACTGTGAAGGAACAGCCACCAGATCTAGAGAAATTGTCTTCAGTGCTCTGCTGTGAGCTACTGGTCAAAGAAGCCATGGATTCTCTTAACACCACTGAACTCCCTCAGCAACACTAATCCCTCTGCTTCTGTCTGCTGCAGTGCCCCTCACACACTATATGTATTGATTGGCCTCCATCAGTCTGTATTTTAATTAATGTCTGTTTATGTTCAAATATGGTCCGTTGAAACAACTATGGGTCAGCTCAGCTGCTGTTAGAAATGGAGGTGGGATCTTAGATAAGTCCCTGCCTTTTGTCCAGGCCTCTAGCAGCAGACAGTATCTTTATTGGGGTGGCCAGCACCCCAAAACCCCCTCTCATTCACAAGTTCTTTAATAATGGCTAATTTGGTCTATTATAGAATATATTATTTATTTAATAGACACAAAATTAACAGATATAAGATTTTAAACAGACTATTTACTACACAGGAATAAACCAAAAAGAACTGCTAGTAGGTAACATACAGAGCATGATAGAGGTGCCTGTATTACAGCCAGCAAAGAAACAGTTCAGCTTAAGATCCAATGTACTCACCAACTAATTGATGATGGGGTACATACAGAACCTTTCCTCTCAATTCCCAGGGAAAGTATCTGTGGAGTCACATCTGACCTGGCAGGAGAAGATCCCTTGTGTGTTTCAGGGAGTGTGCAGGAGACTTCTGTCTCTGTAGAAGTTTGTGTAGCTTTTATAGATTTTAAAACTGTCTCTCAGTCAGGAATTTCTGGCTTATTTCCTCACATCTGGTTTTAGACTAAGCTGTTTATTTGGAGTTGCACTCCTGGCACCAGAGATAACTCACTGCTTGGCCTTTGTCTGTCCTGAGACATCTCCTTACTTCATGGAGGGAGTGAAGAATGTTCAGAGCTATGCACCAGATGGTGGACAGAGCAGAGAATCATCTCTGTGGTAGAGGGGAGTTACTATTATGCTGAGCTACCATTATGCTGCTTTGCATGGTCCTTTGTCTTGCTCTGTTTTCTCTTGGAGACAGGTTGGGATCATTGCATGGAGCCCACTTAACTAAGAACTGGTTTTACCCATGAAAATAGCCAGGTGACTTCTACTGGGGCACTGCCACCTGTTCCAGAGCTTCTGTTAAAGGCAGAGTTTCTGTTAAATCAGCCTTGATTAATCAACACAGAAATCACTTGGAAGTGGAGCCTTTGAAAGCCAAACTCAATCAGTCTCTTTACTTCAAGAGATGTTCTTACTTTAAACAAATCATGGCTGAGAAGGTCAAAGGTACATTTTATTTTAAAAAGCAGGTTTTCCAGAAGAATTTACAAGCTTCAGCTGGAATGCTGTGTGGCTCCAAAAGGTGGAATCTCATGTGCTTGGTTTCATGGAGCAGTACAGTTTTCTCTAGGCCTGGTATATTGTTGATCCTATTTATGGAGCCAAGATGGGATTTCTTTTTTGGTGTGGGTTTGCACACCTGAGGCTTTTCTTTGCCAAATAAACACATTATTGAGAAATACAGGTGATCAGCTGTTCTCTCCCTGCAGCTGCCATGTTCCTGCTGTGTGCTGTGAAAGTGCCAGAGGCTGTTTCTGACATGCTGATGTCCGAATTCCATCACCCAGAAACAGTGCAGAGACTGAATGCCATCCTTAAATTTCACACACTCTGGAGGTTCAGATATCAGGTGTGGCCAAGGATGGAAGAGGGAGCACAGCAGATCTTCAAGGTAGATAAGAGCAATGATAACATTTAATTTTTAACATTTACAGCTTGCCTTGTGGGATGGATGTGTAATAACAGATTGCCATGAAATGTCCTGAAACTCTGTTTAGGGAAAAAAAATGATTGTACAAGTCTCACTAGTGGGGGAGGTGATATGAAGAAGTCCCGTATAAAATAGGGAGAATAAAATGGGGACTCAGGTCAAGAGATAGAGAAGATATGTGTCATGTATCTTACAGTCTAGTAAGATACAGAGGTGGGAAAATTTGGCAGAGTTAATTTATGTCTTGGATACTTGTGCTCGTGTTTAATTAACAATCCTGACAATAATAGTTAACTGTAACAAAATGTCTTCCATGGTTTTGTTTAGATTCCTCCTCCAAGTATAAACTTCACTCTGCCTTCTCCTGTGCTGGGGATGCCATCTGTGCCAATGTTTGACCCTCCCTGGGTCCCTCAGTGCAGTGGGAGTGTGCAGGATCCCATAAATGAAGATCAGTCGGTAAGCAGACATCCTGAGAGTAAGCACTGTTTTTTCTCTGTGGAGGTTTGTGGTCAGTTAAGCCAAAAGATGTGGATTAACCTCTGAGATTGTCTTTCCCAGCTGGGGAAAAAATCTAGTATAGTCTGTGTAGGACACAGGATTTTCTACATGGGCATAAGGCTTTTCTGTTTGTTCACTGAGGTACTGTATTGCACCTCATATCCCTGTGAGAGACACTAACTTAGATCTTAGGAGCACAAAGCTGCTCTCTCTCTCCAAGAGAAGATTTCTTCAGAAGAACTGCCTGAGAGATGATTTAGTCTGCACTGGTTCACATGGTGTCTCGTGGGAGAAGTTTGCACCAAAGCTTACTGCAGGCTTATTGCCAATAATTCTCCTGGTGACTCTCATTCAGCTGGCACTAGTCTGGTTTGTATTTAGAAACCGAGTTGCTGAACATCACTGAGGTGAAGCCTTTGTCAGAAAATCTGTGTGCATCTTCACTAACAGCCTCAGACTGTGTTTCTTCTCTCCTCCTCCCAACAGAAGTCATTCTCTGCCCGAGCTGTGTCCCGTTCCCATCAGAGAGCTGAGCATATCCTGAAGAACCTGCAGCAGGAGGAGGAGAAGAAACGCCTGGGCCGGGAAGCCAGCCTGATCACTGCCATCCCCATCACTCAGGAGGCCTGCTACGAGCCATCCTGCACACCCAGCTCTGAGCAGGAGGAGGAAGGTGTGCTCTGGGACCAGCAACTGCATTCCAGCAACCTGAGAGCATTTCCCACAAACACAGAGCACTGCTTAGGGCAGCAATGCCCAGTAAAATTGATTTTTAGTGTGAGGAAGGTCCCAACCACGTTCATTTGTTGAAGAGTCCAAGTAATTGAGAAAAAGTGTATTTGAAAATTAGTTCAAAAAGAGAGACAAAACCTCGGATATACTGAGTTCTTACTGGGTGATAAAGACATTGGCCCCATGTGCCCCAACTTCAGTGGAACTTTCCAGCATTGAACATCTCAAAGCTCCCATTTTATTGCAGGATTTAATACAAGAGAATATGCTACACTAGGAATGAAATCTGTCTTTCCTAACTGTAATTCTTAAATAATTAAAGGCTGGGAGGAATTGCTCTTTGGCAGTATCTGTCTTAAGATATGGAACTTAGGATATACTGAATTTCCTCTGGGGCTTTATACCTTTATGGTGAATAGTGGGGGAGCCCAGGTGACCAGATCAAGCTCAGTACCAAACTTTCAGACAGCCAAAGCTACCTGACACGAGTCACAGTAAGCTTGGGCTGTGGGTGAGGAGTTTTACTGGCCCAGCCTAAAAGAGCACAGACTTCATTAAAGGCATTCCAAGGTATGTGCCATTGGGTGAGTGGAGGGTTGATGAGATCCAAGCATACACTGGAAAAGCTGTGAGCAGAAACCCTAGTTCTGAAGAAAAACTAAGCACCAACAACAATGATGGTTAACATTGGATGTGGATGAAAAGAACTATAGGGCCAGCTCTGTTACAGTGTGATGCACCAGAGCACTGAACACTCTTATGGACCAATGTTCTGCTGTTTCCCAAAGCATGAGCAAATTACCTATCTGACTGATATTTACAGCTTTTAAATTGTATCTTTTGAGTGTTACCTGACTTGACTTTCCAGTGTTCTGATTTGCTTGTAACTGCTGTCCTTCAGAAAATCCCCTGCAGTCTGTGGGCTGGATCTGGATTGACATTTTGTATTCTCTTTGTCAGTAGAAGAAGTTGCCAACCTGGCCTCCCGCCGCCTGTCTGTGAGTCCCTCCTGCACCTCCAGTACTTCCCACAGGAATTATTCTTTCCGCCGTGGCTCTGTGTGGTCGGTGCGCTCAGCAGTCAGTGCAGAAGGTGGGTGACTTCACTTTGGAGTATTCCCTCCTAGCATTTCATTCACTGCAAGCCTTTCCTGTTGACCTATAAAGCTCTGGCATTTCTTTTTGCCAAATATATTCCCGAGCTTGAGCCACTTTATAATAAGTTACTGCTATTCCTTATTTTATTCATCCCTGCTGTTACAATACTTTCATTTGGCTCTCATGTTGCACTTGGAGAGTAGTGCACTTGGAGCACTCTAGCTGAAAAAAAGGGATTTTATCAAAAGGAACTAGGTTGCCTACAAGAAAAGAAATGTGAATTGACGAATTGCATATCAAGTGAAAATTCTTGATCAAGAAGTTGGCTGAAGGCTCCATTTCTACTTGGGGATAGCAGTAAACCTGTCATGCTTGTGCAGTGAACAGTGTTGTGATCCTTGTTCTGTGTGTGTGTGTTTGTCTGCCATTAACAAATGTTTATCTAACCTGCCTGGATAGCAGCACAGTGTATTCCCTAACTCCTCTTCTTCCCACTGCTCCAGATGAAGAACACACCACCGAGCACACTCCGAACCATCACGTGCCCCAGCCACCCCAGGCTGTGTTTCCAGCTTGCATTTGTGCAGCAGTGCTCCCCATTGTCCACTTGATGGAAGATGGAGAGGTCCGGGAGGATGGAGTTGCTGGTATTGACCTTGATTAAACTTCAGGGGATTGTTGCTTAAGGATGGCAGAACCAGTTTTAAAGCTGTTATCTTTATAGTGTTTTTGCTTTTTATTTTCTACATAATTTGTGTTTGGCTTTGAGGGGCTTTTGCCCTCTTAGGACCCTAAAAAAGCCCCTAATTAAAAAGAAATATTGTGAAGCTGAAAAAAGTTTGGTGGGGGGTACACAAGGATACTAAGAGGCCTAACACAAGTGTTCTTTGAGGAGTAATTGTAGAAGCTGGGCTTGTTTGGTGTGATTCAAAGGAAACAAAGAGTTAGAAGAACACTGACTTAGAGGTTACAACTTGGGAAGATCAGTTTGGAAATTGTGAATGAAGTTAATTATGAGGAGCATAATTTCTGTTGATTCTCTGTGCACAATGGTTATCAAGCCCTGGATAGTCACAGCTATAGTTAACATACCTAGGTGACAGTCCTGCTCCAAGCAGGGCTTGGACTGAAAACCTCTGGAGATCTATTCCTACTCACATTTTTTGTTCCTATGACAAGTAGAAAGCCACCTATACCCAGCCTGAATATTTTGGTTATGGTCTATATTTGCAAATTAATGCTTCATTTCCTTGTATTTGTTTTCTTGAAATTGTTACTACATGGTGGACTGTTCTGCTTCCTTCATCTCTTGCTCATCATGTCAGCTAGTTGCACATTTAACTTCCTATTACATTTTTTATTCAGTTTTGGCTGTATATAGCCAGCCCTCTGAACAATGTATGTGAGATTTTGTGATCAGCAGCTGAGTACTGAAAACAAAATCATGAATAATTCTATGTTGTTGTTAACCTTCAGAGGATTGCAATTAATTGCATCTCTGAGAGTGGATCATCAACACAATTCCCTGCTGACTAATACTGTTCACCAATACCAGATAAAATCACTCAATGAATCACCATGAAATTGAACTTATGTGCATGAACAAAAAAAAGTACATGAATTTCTATCTCACAGTTGCTGTATTTTTGTCCATCTGGAGTTAGGAACACAATTATTTCTTTGTCGTTCTGTTACAGTCCTGAAGTGCTTCCTGTCATATCACCAGTAGTTAGGGAAGGTTCAGATATTAGACCTGTAATTATTACTACTGGGATCATTGCCCTGGTTAACAGGAACTCTAGTGCCTCAAATGGGGTCTGGGGTGTTTCAGTATAAAATATGACAGGGGAAGGAAGAAGACTAGGAATGTTTTTTAAGTGGCTTTTCCTAGAGACGGTTCTGACCTGCTTTCCTTTCTCTCTTACAGTAAGTGCTGTTGCTCAGCAGGTGCTGTGGAACTGCCTGATTGAAGACCCCTCTACAGTTCTGCGCCACTTCCTGGAGAAGCTGACCATCAGCAATCGACAGGTACCCTCTGCCTCTCCCCAGCAGAGCTCCTCAGGGCAGGGCAGCACAGCTGCCAGCACAGTCACTTCCTGGACAGCACTGGAGAAAAACATTTGCTATTTCAATGCACCATGTCATCATTTAGCTTTAATCTTTGTCCACTGATGTGAACAGGACACAGCAGATTTATCACCACTAAGGATCTGACCTGCTCCAAGCCAGGCTTTGAGCAGCTGTTTAGTGAACATGGCACAGGCAGGATTGCCTTAACTCATGCCACTCTGTTCAGGTTCTCTGAAAGATGGGGTGGCATTGTCTCTGTGGCTTATTAGACTGCTTCCAAGACCATGGCTAAGATTTATGGGAGAGAAACATACTGGTTCTGACCATGCAGAAGGCAAGGGAGACTCCCCATGTCACTTTCTCAACTGCATATTTGGTGTATGATACTAGTATCACTAGCCTCAACTTTCAAGCCACTACCTAAGAACTGACTCTAAAATTAATATTAAACCTGAGAAATGTCAGGAGATGCTGTCCTTTTGCTGCTAGAACAAGCAGGTATTGGTGGACTTAGTGTTCCTGAGAATTCTCAGCAATCGTCCACAAAGCTTTTATTTATGGTCAGAAGGTCTCATCTATTTCATAGAATTGTTTGGGTTGGAAGCAGCCTTAAATATCATACTTCCAGGCCCCCCACCACTGGCAGGGGATGCCTTTTACTACACCAGACTGCTCAAACCCCCTTTGAATCTACCCTTAAACACTTCCAGGGATGGGCCATCCACAACATCTCTGGTCAGAGATTGTTTGTTCAGTACCTTTGAGAAGAAAGCTGTGATCTGTCCAGCCTCAGAGGTTTCTGAGCCATTGCAATCTGTTTCACCATCTCTTCATAGGCCTACTAAAACCACAAGTACAGGACACAGAGAACAGGTGCAATTTCCCTGGAAGCTATTGCCAGGTGTATCACTGGCATGGATTGTCCTGTGCGTATCCCTGCCTACAGAACTGGCTTAAATCTGCTGTGGGGGTTAGAGGATAAGGGCCATAGAAAACATTTGTGATACCATCTGTATCTTCATCTGGCAATGAGATTCTGCCCCTTCTATAATCCCTTCACACCATGAGAAATATCTTAGCCTACATTTAAGGCAGGCAGTCTCCAAAAGAAGGGAAGCTAGAGTCTGCCCACACCTCCCACCCCACAGCCACAGCTGCTGAGGTGAGATGAGCTAGATTTCACAGATCATCTGAGTAGTCAGCAGGGATAATCACAGGCACAGGAGTGCACAAACAGTAGTGTTACAGTCAGTACAAATTGCAACAGGAGGTACTGGGCTCTCTGAGATAAAATGGGAAAGACACTGGCCTGGGTGCTTGCCCTGGGCCTTGTTTTACAATATATGGGAGCAGTAACAGGTCTATAGTTTTACTTCATGCACTGAGAGACAAAGCTGAAACAGGGACAATGGAAAAATTGGAAGAAACAAAGCAAGAAAGGACAAAAAGGGGAAATCAAGTTCTTCACTTTTTGGTGGGAAGAAAAACCTTTTGCTTTTCTTCCAGGACGAGCTGATGTATATGCTGAGGAAGCTTTTGTTGAACATTGGAGACTTTCCTGCCCAGACATCTCATATCCTGTTTAACTACTTGGTAAGTAGTTTGTGGGCCCACTGTGCAGCCCAGAATCTCTCCTCTGTGTTTATGTATGCAATAATTGTATTTAATTTTTCTTTACATAGCTCATACTTGCTCCGGTTTGTGGGTGCAAGTCACCAGACTTATTCTGGGGAGAGGAAAAGGAACCTTTCTCTTTTCATTAAACCCCTAAGGAACCTGTCATGGATTTCTGAACTGAACTTTGGCCAGTGAGTTAAAGACAATTAGAAGGGTCCCAGCAGCAGAAACCTTTAATTATTTTACTTAATTTGGGTTCAGAAAGTGCTTTGCTGATAGACAGTCATCTTGGAGCAAATCTAGCAGCTTCTGTCAAGATTGTGGACAAATGTTGCAGATAGGAGGTGAAGCAGACAAGGTGAATGCTTCTCCAGGGAGCCTTTTGTAGTTTGTGAGTTGTCTACATGGCAGCACTTCATAGCAGAAAGAATGGGAAGTCTCTAACTGCAGAAATTCTCCCTTTTCCTCAACTGCAGTACTGCTTAAGGCTATACTCCAGGTGTATATTTTGCCCCAGTCCTCATGATCTCTAGAAAAAGGAAGAATATTACAGGCAGATTGTTCTTTAATATGTATAAAATTTCAGGATGGAAGTTTAATGAGTTTATCCCTCTGAAAGGAGAAAGGTAGAACAGTACAGTTATTCTGTGTTTATACAATGCTCTGCCCAGTTAAATAATGTGTATAACCTGATATTCCTATTACTTATTCCCTGCAGGTGGGATTGATCATGTATTTTGTACGGACTCCATGTGAATGGGGCATGGATGCAATCTCTGCCACTCTTACCTTCCTTTGGGAAGTGGTGGGTTATGTTGAAGGACTCTTCTTCAAGGATCTCAAACAGACCATGAAGAAGGAACAGTGTGAAGTGAAGCTGCTGGTGACTGCCTCAATGCCAGGTATAAGAAATAAGTCTTTAAATCTCCTTCACTTCAAAGTTTCTGGTCCACTTTACCAAAAAGATGATACATCAGAACTGGGTAAGAAAAAGATCTGTTACAAATGGCTGCAATATTTTAAGGCAGTTTTCCTTCAGTTGAGTATTCAGTCAGTAAATTCTACTGCTGATTCCTTGAAATTCAAAAAACCACTTTAAGAGCTCTAAAAGAAGCAAACAGAAAGTGAATTAGAACAGTATTTCAACCCAGAGCTTTGTGCCAGCTTTGGGCTGTGAAAGGCTGGCAGGAGCAGCATTGTAAAACTCCACCATTCAGACTCTGGACATCCTGAGTCAGTCAAGGGATGTCTTGCTAATAAGCAGGATTCACCTTTTGCCTGTGTTTCTTCCTCAGAGTTGACAGTTGCTGCTAGAGTCAGCTCATCCTTTAAGAATAGATCAATTTCTCATTAAACTGTGGAAGTGTTAAGTAGTTAACACTACTTAATGGTTCCAGACAGGACTCACATAGTCTGTCTGCCTGTCCAGAAATGAATTTCAAGTGCCACTCCATGGGCAGTCTCTTGAAATTGAGTTAATTAAAGAGGCCAGGGAGAATGCAACAACTTTTCTTCCTCTAGGCACAAAAACCCTCGTTGTGCATGGACAGAATGAGTGTGATATCCCAACGCAGTTACCAGTCCACGAGGACACACAGTTTGAGGCTCTCCTGAAGGTAGGAATGAGTTTTTGAGCTGGACAAACTGCTTACATTTACCTGCCATAGCTGTATGCCAGCAATCCATTCTGCATGATCATCCTGTTCCAGTGTCAGGGGAGGGAAATCCTGCTCACAGGCATGTCTGTCTCCCTGTGAGGGGAGCTTGGTTGCAATAAACAGGATCCCATGTTTAAGAATAATAGTAATGCTCTGAACTCACAGAAAGCCCAAACCTCACAAATGCAACTACATTTGGAGACACTGCAGCTTGTTGTGCATTTGCTGTATACTTTTGATAGATATAAAAATCATTTAAATGTTTGGTTTTATCAACACTAGAGAGGTTGATCAAGATCAGAGTGAAAATGATGGTTCAGTAGCCACAACAATATTTTGGTATCCAGGAGCTTTGTGGTCACCTTCTGCCAAAAAATTTCCAGGATGGTTTTAATTGAGCCATAGGCTTTAAATGAGGAAACAGACTTGTAAAAGCCTTCATCTTGTCTGACTGTGTTAAATTTTACTGGGAATCACATCTCAGTATTTTGAAGGGTCAGAACTTCAGTGTCTCTGCATATCACCTATCACTACATCTTGATAAATACCCAGACCCATATGGCTCATACAGTCAGACAAATGTGTGATATGAAGACATTAAAATAAGTAACACCAGTCTTCAGGATTGTGATATCAGCATGCCTTGATTATAACAAACGTACATAGGTACTTCATAATTTAAAAAAGAAATAATTAAAGCCAGAAGAGTGTGCCAGTCTGATTCAGGCATGCATGCTTGTGCCTTTATAGATTATGGATATTCTTCTTTTGAATGCTGTGATATTTGTACAGAAAGTAACAGGATATTTTGATTTCTTTCTTTTCAGGAGTGTTTGGAGTTTTTTAACATACCT
The DNA here is from genome assembly GCA_037834095.1 of Argya squamiceps. Taxonomy (NCBI): domain Eukaryota; kingdom Metazoa; phylum Chordata; class Aves; order Passeriformes; family Leiothrichidae; genus Argya; species Argya squamiceps. The sequence continues at coordinate 1,751,946 of JBBMKD010000002.1, forward strand.
GAAACTCAGTCTTCTCATTATTTTTTGATGGATAAGCGTTGGAATCTCATTCATTACAACAAGGTAAGGCAAAGATAAAGTCCATGTGACTTTTTTTTTGTGACTTTTCATCTTGCTCCTTTTTGAACATCAGGATTATCTAAAGGAGAGCAAACATTCTACAAATAGAGCTCTGTCCTGTGGGCATCACATCTTTAGTTGTGTGTGGTGAAAGATTGGAATTTGAGAGAAGGAGGAGGCAGCAGACAAGAATGTCTAGTTTTCTTAGAAAAGATCAAATTTCTCTTCTGTTTGTGCTCTTTCATGGTGCCTGACAATGTCTGAAAGCCCCTGACCTTCAGAAATGGCTAAAGGGCCCTTTTCTCCATTCTGTTGAGTGATGCCATAGTGATTACATTTGTTCAAAATACACTTTTTTTTCCCCTTTCCTGGCAGACCTACGTCCGTGATATTTATCCTTTCCGGAGGTCAGTTTCTCCCCAGCTCAACCTGGTGCAGATGCATCCAGAAAAGGGTCAAGAGCTCATTCAGAAACAGGTATCTTACTGTCACCAAAAACCTCTTTCCAGAAACAAACTCTGAAAAAAAATCCTTTTTTTTCCTTTTTAAAGGTTCTCCCTCATGCTGCATGCAGATCAAGAGCTTTGCTAGAGAAGTAGTAACCAGTGTGAAATCTGTTTTAGGGCCATATATATTGTACATTATTGCAGGAAGATTAGAGTGGGATGTGCGTTCCCCCCTCCCCTACTCTGTCCAGCCAGTTTCCTTTAGGTGGATCATTTTGCAGAAAATTTAAAAAAGAATGTGTGTGAATGTGCTTCAACATTATGCATTTGGTATTAACAGCTGTATTTTTGTAACCAAAAAGCAGCCATTGTAGTTGTGTTCTTACTGAGAGTAGGAAAATATTATCAGGAGTGGTTATAAAAGGTTGCTTAAGAGCTACTAGCAGCTAAAATAATGGAAAATAAAGTCAATCCCATCTCATACATGTATGGCACACAATAGGACAATATTTCATGTGCTGCACCTGTCAGTAGGAAGTCAAAAAAATCTCAAATTACTTGGGATCTACTTGGTTACTTATATATACAATTATGCATATACTTTCTACTATCAGATGTCACCCAGCCTTATCCCAGAAGACAGATAGTAATTCCAACTTCTTGTTGACTATAGCCTAAGATCTTGAAGAGAGGAAATACAAATATGTGGCTTTCAGCTTGGAAGCTGTGTGGTTGGTTTCTCTGACCACCCTGGGGCTTACATTAATCGACAGAAAACTCCATGGCAAAGTTGAAAATTGTTCCACAACCACTTAGGGTCCTCCAGAAGACTGAAACAGAAAATATTGTTGGAACCATTTTTACAGACACAACCCATGTTTGCAGACCTGGGCTGGAGAACAGTGGTCACACAAATTCTAGCTTGAGCGTGCAGCACTAGCTCTGTGAATTTCCTCATGATCCTCTGAGCCATGAGTGCAGCATCCCTCTGATCAGAGAAAGCCATAGAAATGAGCCTGGTGAAGTGCATAGACATTTGAAGGAGCTTTTGGATTAGGCTAGATCAATGTTGCTTTTATCTTCTTTTTTGTCAGAGTTGAGATTAAATGCTTGAGATGGTATTTCTTGTTCAGAACCAGATGTTTATTAATTCTTATCTATATTACAGTCTCACAAGTCATGAGTTCTACAGAACTTCTAGCTAACAAAGTCAAAATGGAGCCATCTCTATGCCTGTAAAAGGCCTTTTAAGGATAAACTGTCCAACTGAGAAATGACACCTAAATTATGTTTACTTTTAACCCAATAACCGACCACCTGTGGCCCGCAATGCAGACTTTTCTATCCAATTACAAAATACCACCTTGAAGAAAGTGAAAAAGAAGGATTAGCCTCTGCCCTAAAACCTCCATCTTGCCTTATATATATATTACTATATTCTAAAACCTTAAACTGTATGTTTTCCAGCATGTGATGTTACATACTTCTATTCAAACCACACACCCATAATCCCAGTTGTATCATTCAATTTTGGAAGCCTTCTCCAGGGCCTCAGGTTGGATGCAGTGTTTTCTTGGGGGTCAGTGCCTGTCAGCACAGAAAGTCAGAAATTCTCAGTGCCTGGGGTCTCTCTCTCTGTGTCAGGTGTTCACCCGCAAGCTGGAGGAGGTGGGGAGGGTGCTGTTCCTGATCTCCCTGACACAGAAGATCCCCCCAGCACACAAGCAGTCCCACGTGTCCATGCTCCAGGAGGACCTGCTCCGCCTGCCGTCGTTCCCCCGCAGTGCCATTGACGCTGAGTTCTCGCTCTTCAGTGATCCCCAAGGTAGGATAGAGTCCTCTGGCAGCTTTCCTGGAGGGTAGTACTGTAGGAATGCATTTTCCACACCCAACAGGTGTTTTCCATGTAGGGAAAAGTTTAAGACTCGCCTCTTGCATTTCTTATAAGGTAAAGAACATAGAAACTTCAATACCCTTCTGACAGTGATTGATTCAGTGCCAAGAGAGAAGCATCTATTGAACCTTTTTGTTGTTCTTCAAATCCCGTATCTCTCCCTATTGGCAGCAAGCCAAATTATCCCTACTAAAAGATTCAGGATTTAGGAAGGAGCCCAAAGGCGGCTTTTTGGAGTGTTTCTAGCAGAGTGTCAGAGGTTTTCTCAGACACCTGTGCACAGCTTTTCGTTTGTTTTCTGTAACGTTTGTTATTTTCACTTATTAAACTTTTTTGCTTTATAAAGCACCTCGGAAGAGCAGTCTGGCCAAAATTGTTTTAAGCCAATCTACAAGGGCTGGACCCTCAGAGTTTGATACATTTACACGTGGTTCATAACACTCTAGCCACGTGTTTAAGCTGTATCAGAGTACAAGGCCCAGGAGGTTTCAGTGAGTGCTTAATTTGCCTTAGAAACACACGGGCTTGCAGCTTTTCTGGAAGCTGATGAATCTCTTCCTGGGGAAGCTGATACAGAACTGTTGGTTTGTAAGCAGCAGCAGAAAGGGCTTCACTGTTAGAATTCTCCAGACAAGGCTACTTGCTTTGGACCTGAATGAGAATAAGTTTTAATTGAGTATTAAAATTATGCACGAGACTGCCTAAAAAGGATTGTCTAAAGTCCTTTGCCATCTGCTTTGAGGAAGCAGTCATCATCCAATGAAGACTGGGTAAAATCTGCAGCTGGGTTGAAGAAAGAGTCCACACAGAAACTTTTAACTGAATTTAAAACAGGATTTCCAGCCTGATGTTAAATAGGTTAAATAGGCCATTGTTGCACAGTGGTAAGCATTGGCAAGTTCTGTACCAGCCCTAAAGGCACTTGATTTCAGAAGCATTATTGTGACTCTGCATCAGTTTCCTGTAATGTGTGGGACATCTGGAACATACAAAATGAGCATAAATTTGCACAGCCTCTGTGTGAGGCAGATGATGCGTGTACAAGCTCCAATCTTCCACTTTTTAAGGGAAGAGTGTCCAACCAGCAGATTAATGAACTGTGTGGTATTTATCATTCTTCATGTTGAGGTTTGCTCAAGCCCTGTGGGTACTTAAAGAAACACAGGATGGATGAAATAATTTTAAAAAGGCTAAAGGATGGTCACTGTTTGCAGAATGGTTCTTTGCAGTGAGGTGAGGCTGTGGTGGACAGAGCTGACTGCTGTTGCTGATTTCTCTTCTCCCCTGCAGCTGGGAAAGAGCTCTTTGGCCTAGACACCCTTCAGAAAAGCTTGTGGATTAAGCTGCTGGAGGAGATGTTCCTGGGCATGCCCAGCGAGTTCCCGTGGGGGGATGAGATCATGCTGTTCCTGAACGTGTTCAACGGTGCCCTGATCCTGCACCCTGAGGACAGTGCCCTGCTGAGGCAGTACGCGGCCACCGTCATCAACACGGCCGTGCACTTCAACCACCTCTTCTCCCTCAGCGGGTACCAGTGGGTACTGCCCAGCATGCTGCAGGTGAGCCATGCCAGGGTGATCCCAGGGAATGCTGCTGTGTCCTGCTGGCAGACAGCAGTGTTGGATTGCTGTGGTTTGCCCCTGGGAGCAGCTTACCGGCTCTGCCGCTTACCCCAGGCAACAGCACAAGTTCGTGGGTCCCTCAGTTCTGCTAG
>JBBMKD010000002.1:1756279-1786767 GCA_037834095.1 Argya squamiceps
ATGCAGGGTGATTGACAAGGGGGTCAGGGGAGGGGTTTGGGAAGGAGCAAGCTGGGCACATACAAACAAGATACATGGAACTGAAAGGTTTAAACCATGCACCGCAACATTGGATTATCCCTTTTCCTGACACTGACACGGGGCTCCTGAGAGGGTTTATATTTCTTTAAAAGTACGTTAGACAAACCTATCAGGAATGGCAGTGCTGTAGTTGGTGCAGCCTGGGCTCAAGAGGTGAAGAGTTCTTGCACTGGAGTGGTGCCTCCATGTCCTTTTCCATGTGCCCAGGTGTACTCTGACTACGAGAGCAACCCCCAGCTGCGCCAGGCCATCGAGTTCGCCTGCCGCCAGTTCTACGTCCTGCACCGCAAGCCCTTCGTCCTGCAGCTCTTTGCTAGCGTGGCCCCTCTCCTGGAGTTCCCTGTGAGTAAGAGCCTTCCATCCTCCTGTCCCAGGGGGGAAGCCAGGGTGTGCAGCCACCCCCATCAGGGGTCACAAGGAGAGAGCACTGCACAGAACCAGGTCCCCACTTATTTCTGCACACTTCAGTGCGTCGCGTGATGGAGCAGGGTGCTGAGATGGCAGGCTGCTGGGGTCCAGGCCAGCAAATGTGGTCTCACTTTAAATTTCTGTTTATAAACACGTTAAAAAAGGACAGCAATGACTTACGACTCTTAAATGCAAAAACATTCTTATAATCCAGCAATAGGAATTAAAAGCTTTAGTTTTAGTACGTATGAAGTCTACCACTACCTGTGAAGTCTACCAAGTTTTAGTACATGTGAAGTCAAACACTAGATTAGTCATGTTTTGAAATACTCATTAATTATGTTCTAACATTTTAGGCATGTTAATGGAATCCTTATTTGAAGTGGGGCACTGTCAGCACACCTATCTTTGTCCTTCACAGGGCAGCAAAGATCTGTGTGCAGTTTTTCAGATCTTTGCTCCCATTGTAGTGTCAGTCTGTTGAGTCAGGCAAGGCAACAAGCTCTTGAACTCCATGTGGGCCCTTTGTCAAAGACAAAGGTGTCCACACCTCCTGATAAACATTCCTGGGATGACATGAATGTCTCTTGTTGGAACAGGATGCTACAAACAATGGAACCAGCAAAGGAGTGTCCGCTCAGTGCCTGTTTGACCTGCTGCAGTCTTTGGAGGGAGAGACTCCAGACATTTTGGACATCTTAGAGCTGGTGAAAGCAGAGAAGCCTCTCAAGTCATTAGGTAATAGTAAAGCACTCTTTATTCAGAATTCTGGTTTATTGTTTATTGATTCAACAGACATTTGATGCAGCATGATTTCTTCAGAGCCCTCCTCTTCTTTAGGAGTGTCCTATCTGTTTCCTGTGCCTCATGGGGCTTTTAAGACTGATTTTATCACCATCATCCTTTTGATATTTTCTGCAGGAGGGGAATTATTAATTAATTTTATTCCAAACCTACTTTTTCTGCTTTAAGCCTTCTAGTCTGAGACTAGCCTCTGGCATTTTGAATTTTAAACACGTGTGAATGAAGACTAAAGATGCCTAATAAACTGTATTGTGCTGACAAGATCAGTGTCATCCTCTGCTCTGCTCCATATGGACAGGAAACCAAAGCATCCTCTCCCATGGGCAGCCTATAACTAATAGATGATGATGGATACAATTCAGATATCCAGCAGTGCTGAGCTCCTGGTGGGGGTGTTGATTTATCATAAAGCAGAATATATATGGCAGTATGGTGTATCCAGGACATTCTGTCTCTTGATAATTATCCATGCAATGCTGCATTTAAGAATTTGGCTGCTCTGTGATTTTTACTGACTTTTATGAGGATCTTCATCTTCTTTTCCAAATTTGCATTTCTCTTAAATACTAGTTACCTTGATGCACTGTGAAGCCTGTCTGGCCTTAGAGTTAAAGCTTTGTAACAAAGTGGGAATTTAAGATGTTGCACAATTATATAGAAAGTTTTAATATGAAGTGGTACAGAAATGAAGATATTTCTTCCTCTTTGTGGATTGTACCAAACATTTGTATAAAATCTTGGAGGTTTCTGTGGAGAGCTATTGAAAACATCTCTGAAAATTGTCAAATATGAGTTGATATTGAGACTGTGGATGAGAATGCTGTGTATCTGGTATCTTCCATATGAAGATCAGAATTATGATTTACATGTTTTAGGACCTTAACTTTGACTTGGACTCATGCATAACAAAGTCACTTCTGAAAACAGGACTACAGTTCTATTAACAAAAATATTCTTTTACCAGTATTATTCTTTCTAGTTTCTTAGTGCATGGAACTAATTATGTCCTAAGTGGTATTTGTTATATGTGACTTAAATGCTTTTGAAACCTTTTTCTTCAATTACTAGCACAACAGAGTCACTTTTCTGCTGGCACCCATGTGGCTATGAGTATAAAAGGGGCTTGATTTTTAAGAAGTAAAACTATCTCCTGCCATCAGTTCTTGTGTAGTTGGAACATCTAAGAAAAAAGCATAGGGCGCATAAAATTATCATTAATTTGACATGTGTCCTTGCCATATATGAGCTTAAGACTTAACTTTTGATGGGTGATGTTTGAAACAGGACTCTGTAGGCCCTTTGCTCAGCAGTGAGTGACCTGCTGAGAGCTGTTTCACCTACTGAGCTCTTGGGCAGTAGGGTTCAAGTAGGAGTGCAGCATGTTTCTTTTACAGGGACAGATTTTAATCTGTCCAAGAGCCTATTGGGCACTGCTGACATGAAAAGCAAGCAATAGAGGAGGAAAAGGAAGTGTTAGCTCCTTTGATACTTAGTATGATTGTGTGATAGTCTTCATACTGCTTTACTCCCTCAGACTTCTGCTATGGGAATGAAGACTTGACCTTTTCCATCAGTGAAGCCATCAAGCTGTGTGTGACAGTGGTGGCTTATGCTCCTGAGTCATTCAGAAGGTGAACATCTGTTGTGTTGATTTGTGCAGACCCAGAAAAGGTGTAAGAGCTGCGTATGGTATGTGAAAGCAAGGCTGGCAAATGGAGGCAGAGGATAAAGAAGATCTAGAAATGCATTCCAAGTATTTGCATTCTCTGAGGCCAAGCCTCTGCCTGTTACCCCTTCCTAGGGCAGCAGCTCCAAATCCTGCCTGCTGCTGGTGCACCACTGAGCGGTAGGGCAGCCACAGCAGCAGTGTGTATATAAGCCATGTTTCCCAGTGGGGATCACACCACATCCTGTTGGTTTCTGTCATCAGAGGAGCAATGGAGGGGGAACTGGAAGGGAGAACAGGAAGATGACAGAGAGAACAGAGATAAACTTAATTTAAGTACAAATGTTAGTTTGCAAGGGGGAATCAGAGAATAAGAGAGTCTTTGGAAGGGAAAATGCTTGGAAGGGAAATGGATGACGTATTTGGAAGATATCTGAAAGTTCAGGGGATTTTGTTAATATTATTGTTTCATACATCATCTAGTTTCCCCCTGAAGTTCCTAATCCCATTGTTTCTTTGGCTCAAGACTTCTAGTGAGAAGCAATGAATGCCTAGTGACAGATCTAGAGCCTTCAGATAGAAACCTAAGCTTCTCCCTGATGTGAGTTCAGGAATGACAAAACAAAACAGACCAAGTATTGTTATTTTCCAGCCTCCAGATGCTGATGGTTTTGGAAGCCCTGGTTCCCTGTTACCTGCAAAAACTGAAGCACCAAACCTCTCAAGTGGACACTGGGACAGCAGCTCGTGAGGAGATTGCTTCTATGAGTGCCCTTGCCACCTCTTTGCAGGCCCTCTTGTACAGTGTAGAAGTTCTCACCAGGTAACACACGTGGGCCAAGGGGCTGAGCCTGCATTTGGTTGTCTGTGCAGGGAGAGGGAATGCACAGGGGGCTGCAACATGCAGCTTAGCTTGAGTTTTAGACTTGGTAAAATTAGTGCAAGTTTCCAGAGCAAGAGCAGAATTTCTGTGTGCTTGTCAGATTTAATGTGCAGACCTTCTCTCTGCCAGGCCTATGACAGCCCCACAGATGAGTCGATGTGACCAAGGCCATAAAGGCACCACAACAGCAAACCACACCATGTCAGCAGGTGTGAACACCAGGTAAGGCTTTTCTTACTTTTTCTTAATTTTTGAAACAGTTTTGGGTTTGGGTATTTTTTTCAGTAAGGTAATATCTCATTACTCAGAGTGCTTGGCCTCAGACAGCTGAGGGAGTTCCCTGGATACTGTGGGAGAAAACAGCCACATCAAAAGAGCACATTCCCCAGGACTGCATTTCTGATGATAACCAAAATACCCAAGATTAGGATTTCTAGTTTAAAACAATGTATCTAAATAGAAGACCAGGGTATCAAAATGGAGGACACACATCCTAAATTATTAATTCCTCTTTTTGCCCTCTAGAAATACCTTGCTGAAGGTCACTCTCTGCTTTTCTTCCTGCTGAGTCCACTGTCAAAGTGACCAATGGGCAGAGCATGTTTGGCTAGTAGTGATGCCTTGGAAAGGCTGACCTGGAACAGAGACTGAACAGAGCTAGAGAATAAAGTAGATATTTATTGAAGGGCCTTAAAGGGTACATCTGGACAGGACAAGAGCCTGGCCAGGGCTACACCCAAGGTGGACCCAAACTGGTCACAAAAGTGGACGACCGGTCAGGAGGTCTCACACTTTTGTAAGTTTTGGTTCATTTGCATATTGGGGTTTAATTGTCCAATTACAGCTTCAGGTTGTGAAGTCCCATCCTTCTTGTTTTCTCTCTTCAGTCCACTGTTGTTTGTGCTTTTGGGCCTAAAAACTTGTACCCATTGTCCTTGGTCTCCAGCAGGAAAAGGATTTGTTTTGTCTCCCTGCTCTGTGAAGAGAGCTGACTGTGACACTGAATGTGAGGCTCAGAACTGCATCCCTAGGTAGCACAGAATCTGAAAAACACAAAAGCTAAAACTGAAGGCATCAGCAGAAGGGTCAGATCCTTCTGGCCTTGTTCTAAGGGACTCAACATCTTTACAAACACAAACTGCCTATCACTTGAGGCTCACAGAGACTGGCACCTCCTCTAGTTTTCTTTTGTTCCCTTTCCCATTTCCTTGTACATTCCATATGGTCTCTTTCTTTGATAATTACCTCCACATTAGTCTGGGGTTTTTTTGCAGTTACAGATGGCAGAGGAAAGCTAACTTACAGTTTGAGAGAAGTGAAAAGGATGCCTGGAAATATTCTTGTCTTTCTTAAAAAAAACCCCAAACCCAACAAAACAAAACACCAAAGAACTTTCTCACAGAAGGAGGAAACAAAGAAGGACACGGCACCAGTGAACTGTAATTCTGCTCCTTGGCCATAGTGGCCATTCCAGTTAGGCTGCTGCAAGTTAGACAAGGCCACTGACAATTTACTTGGTCATAGAAGAAGGGCTTAATTCACCCACAAGCATTTGGGATTGTGAAGTTTTTTCTTGCAGGAGGCAGCCTTCTCCTGGCCAAACTATGCCTTACTGTGGTAAAAATCTGAATGCTTGTGCTGACCTGGAAGGGAAATGTAGCCTAGCAAAAGCCTGGGGTAGCTGTTTTTCTGGAGTTTTCCAAGTTATTACCTGTAGGGGAGCTTTTTGTTTTTGTTTTGTTTTGGTTTTTTTCTAATTCAAAGGATTCAGAAATCAATTTCTGCATGGATCATCAAAGGGCCATTATGTCAGGTTGTAAATGTGTACACATCTTGGTTGCTAACTCCTGGCATCAGTTTGTTCTTTAAAATCTATTCAGCCATGGTTAAAACATGGCTTTGACTTTCAATCCCTGATCTGAGAGGCAGATAAACTCCAGACATGACCAACCAGCAGATAAACCAGACATTCTGAAGTCTGAAGTGGACATATGCCATTTACTTCATTTGCAAGATGGCTCAGTCAAAGGAAAAATAAGGTGTAATGGAAAGTAGTACTTTATTATCTGTCTGCTGATTTTGGAGAGCAATTAATATGCATCTGCTGACAGACAGTGTAGACGTTCCCAGTGCAGTGTGACTCAGGCATCCTGACTTACATTTCCAGATTTTTCTAATTATGAGACATTCAGCCTCTGATCCAAAATATTTTTGCACTGCTCCAGGTTTCCTGCACTTGTTTCTTACGTTGTGTTATCATTTCAACAGACATTTGCTAGCAACACCAGGAGTCTCGTGATGTTAGAATGATTACTGTTTGAACCTTGCACATGTTAGCCAAGTGATGCAGGGTCTGTTAATGCTTTCTCAAAAAGAAGTAACAAGATAAAATGACAGTAAAACAAACAAAAACCCCCATTCTGACGTATTCTTTTCACTTGGTGAGCTCTGGTTTTGTGAAACAGGCTGAGCACTGGGGTGAAAATCAGTAAGAGAAATCACTAGAAAGAGAGCCGTGGTTTTTAAGCCTGAAGTTTTCCTTTCAGAACAAGGCCAACAACTCTAGGAATATATTTTTTGGTGGAAGCTGGGAGATAAAGGCAATTCAGTGTGGTCAATAACTATGCGCAGGCATTGTTCCAGTGACACAAGATACTGTCCTGACCATACTGTGTAAACATCTGGGCTAGAACAGTTTCATTTTCTTCTAGAAAGGCAAGTTTAGACACTTGCTGTTTGCAACCTCACTGTTTCTGTTTTCCCAGGTACCCAGAACAGGGAGCCAAACTGCACTTTATCAGGTACAGTAAAATTTTATCCTAGTCTCCCCTGATGTGTGATGAACCCTCCCCATGCACGGTTGCTGTGACAGGCAGCCTTTTTTCAGGGAACCTATCAGAGGATAGTTCACATAGAAAATATTTTCATTTTTAGCAAGACCTGGAAGATTATAACTTCCCTTTCTTGTTTCTTAATTGCAGATGCAACTATCTTTCTTTCAATTGCAGAGGAAATTATCTGTTGCAAAAACAAGATGAAGAGGTTGTCATAATCGATCCCTGATGATCTACTGCATGTAACACTCTCTGCTGTGTCTTACTTTGTATCCTCCAGGGAGAACCTTCACTTAATGGAGGAGGGCCAGGGCCTTCCCCGAGAGGAGCTGGATGAACGAATTGCCAGGGAGGAGTTCAGGAGACCCCGGGAGTCGCTGCTGAACATCTGCACAGAGTTTTACAAGCACTGTGGTCCGAGGCTGAAGATTTTGCAGAATCTGGCTGGTGAGCCCCGAGTGACTTCTCTGGAGCTGCTGGATGTGAAGTCCCACATGAGGTATTCCACAGGCATTCTGCCTTTACTTGTTCATTTCAGGGGGATTCCTTTCTTTCTACCTCTTTCATAATAGCAGATGGAATCACTTTTTGGTTGTGTAGTTGCATGTTTCTGTCTGAAACATGCAGAGGCTGTTTTGGATGTTCCTCAGATTGTACTGATGCTGCTTGTGTATAAAGAAGGTTTCTCAAGCTTTCCTCTGCTCTCATTCTGACCCTCACTGAAACAGCTCCATCTGATGTATCAGGACAAGTGCCAGCAAGGAGCAGAGGAGATAAATCTGTCTCTTCAGGGCAAGGGGTGGGGAAGCTGCCTACCTGGTTGAATACAACCTTTACCCTCTCCAGTGGCACTGTGCATCAGAGCCAGCAGCTCACAAACTGGGCAGAACAACCATTTCTAACTGCCTGAAATACAGGGAAGGATGGGACAGAGGGCATTTACACGGCCAGAACCTCAGCATGTGGTGCACCAGATGCACAAGTCTTTTCTGGAGGTGTTGCACTGAGTCCAGCTCATGAGTTTGGATGCTCACTGCAAGTGGTTTTGCATGGTGCTGACCTGGAAGAAGTTGGGGGTAGGGGCTCCCAGCACTTTGCACCTGATTCTCTGAGCTTGCTGTTCATGGTAAACACAAAATAACATAAATTGCTACGGAGCAGGAATAACTGGGACAAGAGGGAATGGATCTGATTGTTTTGTCAGTTTTTCATTTACACTAACAGCTGGCAAACATTGCACTCTTTTCAAGGGAGAAGGTCCCTCATAGTCACACGTTACAGCAGTAAAACTGACGTTGATCTACAACAGATAATGGGTTGTGCTCTGATTCCTTTAAGTCTCCTGGAAAGTGCTAGAAATAGCTGCTTTGTCAGGGTTGTGACCTAAAATGCTTAATCATAGTTATCTCTAAATAAAAGCAATGTATCTTGATCCTTACATAAATTCATAAGTATCAGTGACATGACTGACAGGATTTAACCACCACAGGACAAGCTCAGTTCTACACAGAGGGCAGATTTATCAGGATGTGATGTGACAGTTTTGGGAGGCTGACAGGTGTCATTTCAGAGGCTTCAGAAAACAGGATAATAGGCTAGTCACTTCAGACAGGATTCATCTCACCCAATTTTAGCCATTTAAAAGTCAAATGTTTAGTTTGCAAAAGTCATAAAAATCTTTTTGCACCCAATGAAAAGGAAGATGCTCATCCAACTGTTTATCCCAGTATTTTAGGAAGATAAGAATCTCCCAGTTTGCTTATTTCTGCTAGGAAGGAGCTAGCAGATCAATTGAGATTGATGTTTCAAGTTGGATGAAATGGATCTCACACTTTATAATGCATAAGGAAGTTTTAATATATCATTGCATGGAACTGGTATTATATTGCTGGCAAGAAGCTTAATTATATGATAATTTAAATTTCACAGCATTTAAGAAAACAGACCTACTTCACAGTAGGACAAAGCAGTTTTAAAAAAGGAATAATAAATAAATACTGGATAAAACCTTAATTTTATACCACTTTTGGTTAATCTGAGGAACTTGTTGCCCTTGATATTACTAGGCAGATTATAGAGAATAGAAATATGTTCCATTCATTGGATGCATTTCAGAAAAGGCCCCCACAATATGCATAAGATTGTACTGTAGTCATCCAATACAAAGTCTGTTGATGTTTCATGTTTTATTTTTGGTTTTTGCTTACCACAAACATCCAAGTATTTTGTAGATTTTCTGTCAAAGTGTAAGTTAAATGCTGCCATGATATTTCACAGTCAGTACAAAAAAAAATGCCACTGGCAAGGCCATCTGGGAGAGTGAAAAAAGCAACAGCAACACAATCTGTAGAGGTGTTAGGAGAAACAAATAAAAACTGCAGGGAGCAATCCTACAAAGCATCTCTTGTGTAAACCTATGGACACATTATTTTTAAAATTTAACACCTTAAAATTGCACAGTAATACTTCCTGAAGTGGTAATGCTGAAAAACAAGCACAGAACAGAACTAAATCACTCGTTAACTGACAAAAAGGGGATGTCAGATCTGTCTGTGTTTCACAAGCATTGGCAATGTTGTAGTCTTACTGCCAGCACAGGTACTTTGGTTTTAGCTACACAAATTTGTGATTCCTGATGTTCCCTTGGTGCATTCAATGTAAAAGTAATATTTAGACCATTCACATGTTCTTAAATATAAACAATGATTCCTGCAGAACAGTCTTAACAGACCAGAACTGTGGTATCAGATCTGGGAGTTTAAATAGTGACGCTCTTGACTTCCGCGCCATTGTCTTCTTATTTTATTGTGCTCCTGAATATTTTTGTGCCAGTTCCCTGGCAGAAATGAAAGTGTGTAGAAATGCAAGCTGCATTTATTTTTCTCTCAATGGCCTGTGGTTTCAGGCTGGCAGAAATAGCCCATTCCCTGCTGAAGCTGGCTCCTTACGACACGCAGACGATGGAGAGCCGCGGGCTCCGGCGCTACATCATGGAGATGCTGCCCATCACTGACTGGACAGCCGAGGCGGTGAGACCTGCCCTGATCCTCATCCTAAAGAGATTGGATCGTATGTTCAATAAAATTCACAAGATGCCAACTCTGAGGTGAGCAGGTGCTCTGGAAACCCTCTGGGGTCCGTTTCTGATGTTGCAAGCCTTGAAGTGTGGGTATGTCATCTACCTCAAGCTGTCGTGTTGCAGTGAGTCTTTACAACACACCAGAAAGTTACAGGTGTTTTTTATCTCTGTAAGTGTGTTTATGTTGATGTTTTTGTTGTGTCTTCTCATAGCAGCATGGTTATTAAGAACTACAGAGAGGACTTCCAGAAACATCATTTTTCTAAAAGAAGTCTCCAGATTTTTTCCATCTCATTGCCCTTTAAATTAACGTTTGCTGTGAGATTTTTAATGGAAAGTTAAACTGTATTAAGAGTATTTCTAGCATGGCAATACTGTTATGTCCTCTGTAAAGACAGAAATAGTCAGGAGCTATGCAGTAGATTCTGATTGCTCCCTAGTAAAAGGCAAAGAACTGCATCAACTGCTTCAGGTCCGTGCCTGTTGGAAGCCTGGTATATCACACAGTGGCATTATGGTATGTACAGGCTTTGGCAACTTCAAGAAGTATTGACTCTGGAGCATCCCTGCTTGGAGGCAGTGGTACAAATCCAATCTGGGTGGTATAAAATCACTCAGACCTGTGACTTTGCCAGTGATCTGAGTAAAAAGAGTGATTGATCTTGGTCACCCTCATGGGCATGTCTTCAACTGCTTGAATGGCACTTCATTGGCAGTCTCAGCTGAGAAGCCAAATCATGTTAAAGAACAACAGAATTATGTCCCAGTAGGAATCAAAGATGAAACAAATAATAGGGAGCTGATATCTTCATTCTGGCATCACTATCCATCACTTTTCTTTGGCTAACCTACTTCAAGAAACTTGTAGGGAATTCAGAGGCAGAAATTTTGGTGCCTATCTCTCCTGTTGGTTTGATTCTTTGACATGTCTTCCCTGCTTCTCATTCATTCCTTCTTTCCCTGCTCATACTTCCTTCTGCCTCAAAGGCAGATAGGGGTTTCTGTTCCTGAAGATCTTTCTTCCTTATATAAGCTGAATGGATGTCCATAAATTAAAATTCCATTCATAATTCTCTCTCTCTATGCCTGTACCTATGCTTGGCTTAAATTACTCTTGTCCACAAAAGGACAGCAAAGCCACTGGACCAAATGCAGCAACTACATTTAAGCATCATTGAGTCAAGCAGTCTCTTAGGGATGGGTCTGGGTGCAATACCCCAGGAGCCATCCCTTGGGGTACTAATGATCAGAGTCTTACACACTGCCTCCTGTGGGCATCCCACTCCAAACCCAGTGCCTGCTGCAACCAGTGGGTATGTAAAAGCAAGAACAAACAGTGTTCTGGAGATGTAGTTACAGTGGGTGCACAGAGGTGAGATATATTGGTCTGAAGAAGAACTTGCATAAAGAGCACTTGATGCCCCGTGTGGCTCTGAGAAGTCACCTGAAGAGCTGGACTGGGATATTGTATAAGGATTGAGCTAGCTTAAGCTATGCCAGCCTTTTGTTTTTCTGTCCCATAAATGCAGTCAGATGCTGGCTTGTGAACTACAATGCCTGCAGAGAGTCAGGCCCTGAGATGAAGGGTGTGAACCACTTTGATGTTACCTATGCTCTGTCTGCTTATGATTAGAAAGGGGATCAGCATCTGGCATAATCTCTAAATTTTGTTTTGGTGATAAAAGCAAGGTGTCAGGGAAGAAAGAATCCTGGAATGAAGGCCTTTGGTGCTGATGGGGAGTGACTCATCCCTCCTGCACGAGGTGGAGATGGAGATTGTACAGCCGGGCCAGTTTGTGTTTAGGGCAGTCTGTGTCCGGGAGTGACGCTGGTGGGGCAGCCAGACTGCAGAGGAGCTCACAGAGGGCACTCCGGCTGATGGGCTTTGTCCATGGCAGTGGGAACATCCCCAGGCCCCATGAGATGGGGACCTTTCCCCACACAGGCACCCCTGAGGCCGCTGTGCGGGCTCCCTCCGGTGCCTTCATCTCTTCTGTCGAGGGAAGCGTCAGGGAGCGAAATGCAGCTCCTCGCCCGCTGCTGCCGGGAGGGGTTTGTGTCACCAGCACCAGCCCGCTCTGCCGCGTTCCTCGTCCCTAGGCAAACCCCCGGTGTGCTCTGTGGCTCTGTGCCTTCCCGGACTGCGTGGGTGAAGCGTTTTCTGTGCTCTCCTGGACGTCGTTGCTGTCTGACACGTCTCCTCTGTGGGCTTCAGTGTGTGTCGGTCGCCGTGTTTGGGCGTCTGGTGGGGGGCAGGAGCCCGCGGCTAACGGCACCTACTGTTGTATTATTGCAGGCGCCAGGTTGAGTGGGAGCCTGCCAGCAGTTTGATTGAAGGGGTTTGTTTGACACTTCAGAGGCAGCCTATCATATCCTTCCTGCCTCACCTTAGGTCTCTGATCAATGTCTGTGTCAATCTGGTGAGTAGCCGAGCGACAACCCCACGAACCTTTGCTAAACCTTCCCCTGCTGTTGATTTCTCTGGAGTGAAGATGACGAGTTTATTCCCATTCCTGTCATTTTACCTTTAACCCCTCACAAGGGGACTCTGCAAGTGACACTAGAGACAGGAAGGTTCATTTTTGAAGTGGTGCATGGGGAGATACAGTGACCGGTAGCAGCGGTCAAGCAATTTATTTGCCATTACTTCCCACGCACCACTTTGAAGATCCACCTTTGCCAGACTGAGCTGAGAGCTGAGGGCTGCAAGTTGGAGAGTGGGGTGGTGGAGACTGCACACACCTGGTAGAGACGGGGAGAGGGTGGCACTGGGGATACCTACCATCCCCAGTGGGGAATGGCCCTGACTGCTCTGTCAGAGGCCAGTGGGTGCTGCATAGTTAGAGGCATTTACAAGGTGAATTGACTCCACTGTGTGTAATGTCCCTGGCTTGATCTAGTACAGGTTTGCACCGTACAATATTCAGATCCCTCTCGTAGTGAAGTTGATGCTCCTAAGTGTGTTACAACAGACAAGTGATATGGACAGTTTGCCTGGTCATTCAGTGACTGACCACAGTGTTTCTGCAGCTGTTACACTGGGGGCAAGCCCCCACTTTGATATCCGTGTAACTGCAGCCACTTGGGCAAACAGGCATGCTTTCATTCCATGTGCAAAAATACTAATTAAGGGGAAAAGGTTGCACTAGAATTTAACTGTTACTGGGTTTTATAACATTTTCTCCTTAGAGCATAAATGTTGTAACCTCATCTAACAGCTTACAAAAAAAACATTTCAGGGTTTGCCGGTGCTCTGTGGGGCTTTAAAAACAATGATCATTAGCTCAAAATGCAATGTCAGGTTTTTTGCCAGGTTCCTGTCCTTTAAGTCAATTCAGCACTCCTTGCTGCAAGGGCAGGGAAGCTCCAACCTGTCAGAGTCCATAAGATTTCTTCCTTGTCCAAGCAGAGGGTAGCAGCTCCCTGGTGCTAATGCAGATCTGGGCTGTCAGATTACTTAAGAGTTGTTACATGGGGAGGTTGCTACACAGATCAAGCAGGAGTTTGTGAAACGGGCATGGCAGATTGAATCACCCCAGCAAGCTCTCCAAGGGGCCCACAATAAGAATTAGCCAGTGCTCTAAAAACTTCTGTTTTGAATTTTGAATAAGCATGAGCCAGTGCTCATACTCTTACTGCTACAAGTATTTCACCTTTAGCTGTCAGAACTGAGTGCACTGTGAGCTGTGCATGACTGCATGTTGTATCATGTGTAGACCATGAAGCCCAAAAACCAGTTACCCAGGAAGGCAGGGAAATATCTCAATGATAATCCATAGTGATGTAAAGAAGGGACTCTGACTCTTTTCCTTCTAAATTGTCCTTTGGTTTTCTGGCAAAAAAACTGGTTGCTGCCTTTTCCCCCAGGCTGAATTTGGAAAAGAAGCATGCATTCATCTCCCATAAGCTTAGGTGTCTGCTAGGTACCTTCTCCCTGTTCCTGTCATCTAGATGTGTCTGGTCATGGTGAGAAACAGGCATATGCAGGCCTGTGATTTAGTTCCTCCTGAGGGACACATCCCAAACAGTACAAATAACTCTCCCCTAGAAGTGCTGTTTCCTTGTGGTGATTATTCAAGGAGTTCCAGACAACCAGGTCACATGCAGCTGACTCTGCTTCAGACATCTGGGGTCAGTCATGCTTAGAGTTCCCCAAAACAGGCTATGTTTGAGAGGAATCTGAACATTGTACAAAACCTGGCTTGGGTCAGACTTAGGACATTATTTTTCAAGCAAGGGAAGGGAAAAGATGTCCACTTTCAATGCAGACTTTTTGCTTTGATGACAGACTTTTATTTGTTACAGTTGTCAAATGACATATCCTCCAACTCTAGCTGTTCCACCAGTCCAGTGCTGGTCATTCAGGGCTGGTACTGGGTACATTGATAAATGTACCAGGTTACCTGTGCACTCCTCCCATCCATGCTGGTTCCCTCTTCTCCCCTTCCCTTTCCCTGCTGGAACACCGTCTCCTCACCGGCCCCAGCTCCTGCAAGGACCACTGTGGGGGGGCTGGTTCTGCTAACTAGATCCACCCCAACCCAGTGCTCAATGAAAGGCAGCTCCATTTCACTGACGTTGGAGGATATGGCATGGATGAAACTGTAAGTAGCCAGCTGTGGTGATGTGCTCTGTTTGTATTGCAGGTGATGGGAGTGGTAGGACCCTCCAGTGTGGCTGACGGATTACCCCTTCTTCATCTCAGCCCTTATCTCTCGCCACCTCTGCCCTTCAGCACAGCTGTTGTCCGGCTTGTAGCATTGCAGATACAGGTGTGTCTGCCCTGGCCCACGGCCAGGCCTCTAGAGCTTCTGGTTGAGGCACCAACTCATCAGTGCTCTGTTTTCTTTCTGCAAAAGCTGGGCAAAAACTGTGGAACATACACCAAAATTTAAGGAGAAGCAACATGTAAATTCTCCCTTTTTTCTGAAGGCTTGAACTGAGTTCAGAATTCATCTGTTGGGGCCAAGTCCACAGCAAGCATCCATCAGCCTAACACTGCCATTGAAGTCCAGGGAGTTTGGCTGATGGATGCTGTTTAAGGCTCTGACAAGCAGGTCAGGATTCTCTGCAGGATCTAAGGAGTTAGCCTAAGACTTCTGCCACAGGAAGATGGGCCCTGGCTTGGGTCACATCCATGCAACCCTTCCTGTCCTCCTGTGGGACCATGTGTGCAACTGAGAGTGGAGTTTGTGCTCTTCTGCTCTTACCTGAGCTGGTCACACAGTGTGCCAGCACAAAAAGCAGGGCAACTTGGCTTTTCAGCTGCTGACTCAATGGTATCCTTGTTGCCAGAATTTAAAAAAAAAAGTTCCAGAATTTTTGGTGAATTTCACCACTACTCCTTTCTCATAGCAGCACCACAACTCAGAGTCTGTCTGCCTCAGTGTCCCTTTCCTTCCCCACTGGCATGAAATTAGGCTGAATGGTGACCAAAGAAGTGACAAATATCCTTACCTAGCTCCAACTTGCATTTTAAAATATGCATTGGTACGTCCAGTTGAATACTTAGGCAGGCATTTCTGAGCAGCAGGGTGACTTGGGAAGGAAGGCTTACAGGGACCAACACACAAAGCTGTCCCTCAGAGCATGAGGCACAAAAGGACTTCTTTGGTACAAACTGACACAGAAAGAGAACAGATTTCTTCCAGCTCTGAGGTAATGATTCTTTAATCAAAAGAAAACAAAAGGCCACTTTGATCTGCTGTGAAATATTATCTATTTAAAAAAAACCCAGATACCAATTTAATATATTTTCTTTAATCATGGGGAACTTTTATTATCCTCTTCTCCCTGTTCACTTGTTTGTGGGCTTAAATATAATGAAAACTTAACGTCAGGAAAAGCATGAGTCATAATTCCCAATACTTCCAGCAGAATGCAAAACAGAAGTACTTCACAGCCCATCAGAGAACATCTCCTAGAATTTCTCAGCTCAGGTCTGTAAGCTTGAGGAGCTGCAAGGTTCAGTTGCATTTCACAGCTAAGTCTGTAGCAACTGGGATGTTGTAAATGAGCAAAGGTTCTAGTGACAGCCATTTGAATTACCTCCTCTAAAAGAAGGTGAAAGACCTTTCAATTTAAGCTTGACTGTGTGTTAAGAAGTAAACATGCATTTTGTTTATTTTTCAGAAGTTCATCCTTTGTGTCAGGGAGGATGACAGGGCAGCACAATGTGAGGCAGAACAAAAATGTTTGGGAATAGCCTCCATGTTCAGACAGGAGAGTATTTGGATAATGTCACTTGTGCAGTTTCCTCTGTTCCTTTTTTTTATTCTCTATAGTCTGTGTCAGATCTTGATACCATTCACAGCAGTGCAGAGCTTAGGACAAACATTCAGCTGACTCCTGTGGGATACATCTGATTTTGTTAATGATAACTGGGAGTTAGGAGTCTGGGCTTCTTATGTTTGGCTGTGACACAAGCAGGTGATCCCTGTGTTACTCTGAATTCCCTTTACTCCTGACTGAGTGATCTGAGGGCATCTCATTCAGTCAGGTCATCAGTGCTGTGTGAACAGGGTGGCCGGGGGATGGTCATTCCCTGCAGTGACTTGTGTGTGTGATCTGCTGATGAAATCATTTAATCCTTTTTTATTATTACTGCACAGGCTTTGAAAGAAGATTTCCCCCTAAGCCATGTCGTCTCCCCATTCACCAATCAGGAAAGAAGGGAAGGAATGCTTTTAAACCTACTGATTCCATTTGTGCTCACAGTAGGATCTGGAAGCAAAGGTCTGACTAATTTAACAAAAAGAATTTTTGTCCCCCTTTTCTGACAACTGATGTTTGCACTTTCCCTGCTCTCTCTATTTGGTTTTTTTACTTTTTAGTTTGGTTTTCTGTCACTGGCAGTATGTCAGCTAAGTGCCCTTGGGGTCTGAGACTGAAAAGAGCCCCACTGGGATTAGTTATTATTTCTTCTCTTTATTTCAGCTGTGCCTTGGTTCTTGGGTCAGGTCTTACACAGATGTGCTCCTGCTTTTGAAACTGGAGGGCAGGGCAAGACAAATCTGTTGTAGCAGAAGTCACAGAGGGGAGCAAAGGTCACAGAAACTGTGCCCCTCTGGATCACAGTTTGCCCAATCCGTGCCACTTGTCTTGCACGAGTCCTGCTCCTTGCTTTCTGCTACAGAGGGTCTTCACTGGTAAATCCCTAAATGAAAGCAAAGAGTAAAGGGAGAGGGGAATGCCAAAAAAGGAGATGAGACCTCTGAATGGGACATTTCTTTGTGCTGTGTAGCTCTGTGTTTGTGCATGTTTGTGTTGGTGCTAAAATAAACTTTGCCTTTGCTTGCAGGAGGAGAAGCAGCATAACAAGGTGTGGGGGACAGAGTTTTGGCTTAGGGGACATTTGAGATGCACCCCATTTTGGAGCTGAACAGGGTCTGGATCTTTTGAGTGTCTGTGATGGGATGTAGCCTGATCTCTCTCTCTCTTTCCCCTCCCAATGCATCTCAGACAGCCCCTGGCTGGAGCAGCCTGAGGTGCTGCTGCTGCTCCAGACTGTTATCAATATCCTCCTGCCACCTCGCATCATCAGCACCTCCCGCAGCAAGAACTTCATGCTGGAGAGTTCCCCAGCCCACTGCTCCACGCCGGGGGACGCAGGGAAGGACCTGCGGCGGGAGGGGCTGGCGGAATCCACCAGCCAGGCTGCCTACCTGGGTGAGTGATGGCTTCTGCTGGACAGTGGGAGGAGACACAGTTAAAGGTGCACTGCTCCAGGCTGTAGAGAGCTGAGATGGCTGACTGACCTCTTTAGAGCTGCTTCAGGCCTTGTCCTGAACAGGGAGCCAGAGTGTGAAATCAGGAGTATCTCTGGAATGTATCACAACATAAGCAGTGTCTGCACTGCAGCTGGAGGAGGAGCAGCACAGGTAGAAGACACAGAGTTTTCACACTGCCAGACTACAGCAGTGAAGCCACCAAGGTGACTCAGACTGCCCATCAACCCTGTCTTGGTTTGGAAAGACAGGTGCCTGCTAAGGAAGGCAGGAGCCTCCCTTGATGATGTAATCCCCTTCCCTCTGAATTTTTATAATTTTGAAATCAGGGGCTCTCAGGCAAAGATATGGGAATAGGAGTAACAGCTCTTTACTAGGAAATTTTTTTTTAAAATGTAGTAGTACAAAAAAAGCAAAGAAACAAAAAGAAAACACTGACAGAGTCAGAGTACAACTGACACCCCGTTGATTGGTCAAATTAAATCATGGCTGCAGTCCTCCTGGAGTGACAGATGTGGAGCTGTTGGAGCAGAGATGATCCTGTAGAAGGGTGTAGTTTTCCTCTGAAGGTCCAGTGGTGGTGAGATGGGTCCAGTCCTCCTCTGGGAATCCAGAGCAAACAGGCTGTCCTGGTGTTGTGAATCTCAGATTTTTATCCAAGTAGGAATGCTTGGCCTCTCCCCCTGGGTGGAGCATCTCCCCCTGGGATGATGTAATTGTATCAGCCATGCAGTGAGCCTGGATGGCCCATGGACAGCAGATATCCCTGGAGGGAGGATGGGTCCTGGAAGAGATAAAGAAACACTGCCCCACCTGGTTTTAACAGCTGGCCCATTAACAGAGCATTAATTAATTAATGCAGAGCATTGTTTTGAACTTCGTTATGGTTCATCCCCATTTGTAATGCTCTTGTCAGTGACAAGAGTAATTCTCTTGTGAATTACTGGATTGGCTTACTGGACCATATTTGTATTTAAATTGCAGTGTGGCCAGGACTCATGCAGCTGCACTGCTAGAAAGGTTCTTGTCATCACCCAATAAATCATCTGGAGATTATTGTGCTCCAGTGGGTGACCCTGTGTGTGGATATGCTTAGTCAAGGTTTTTGAGGTTATCTGATCAGCCAGGGCCATGTTCCTACTCTGAGCTGCTTTCAGAATATCTGATTCTGAGAAGACAAAAGAACTCTGCAGGGAAAGGAGAGGGAATGCTACAGTGAGAAAATACAGAGGAATTTAGGTATGAAGTAGAAAAATTTCTCTTGAAATGAGACTGCCAGTCCTGATCCTGAAGGCCTTTACTACTGAAAGTCTGGTTGCTTTTTCCCTGCCATGTTTGGAGACTGATAGAAAAGACAGTTGTGACTCTCAGGTGTGTGGGCATGCATGTGCACATACATCCAAAACATGCCCATGTAGGTTTGTGCTCACCGTGACCCCCCCATCCTTCCCCCAGTGCTTGTGAGGGACACTGGCACCATCTCTGACTGCCCTTTGCTGGTGTGTGTTCCCCTGTAGCCCTGAAGGTGATCCTTGTTTGCTTTGAACGCCAGCTGGACAGCCGGTGGTACTGGCTGAGCCTGCAAGTCAAGGAGATGGCCCTGCGCAAGGTGGGAGGGCTGGCCCTGTGGGATTTCCTCGACTTCATCGTGCGCACACGGATCCCCATCTTTGTGCTCCTCCGGCCCTTCATCCAGTGCAAGGTAACAGCTGCTTGGGCTCCTGATAGGTCACTCCCTCGAGGCCAGATAGCCCTTGTTCCCCAGCTGGGAACAGAGAACAGCACTTCTGGAAGAACTATATGTAGCCAGTGACCTTTCATTCATTAGCAGGCCTAAGAACCATTTGAAACTAAATCACAAAGGTTTTTCCTAGCTAAAACTAAAGAGTGTGCCAGTCATCCAGGAGCTCTGATCCATGGAGTACAGCTAGTCTTACTTCCTCTGGATGGGGAAGTGCAGGTGTACTTAATTCTACAATGAAGACATTCCAAGCACTTGGAAGGAGTGTGGATGTGCTGAACCCGGGAGGTTGTTGGTAGAAACCTCCTAGTAATCTCTCTTCTGCATAGAGCTGGGCAATACAGCTAACAGCCAGGAAGGACCACTCCCCTTTCCACCTCTTGGATGAAGGTTCTGACAGGACTTTTGTGGATGAACAGTCAGCTGCTTGGACAAAGCATCTGGGGTTTAAGTTAATCCCAGCTTCTTGCTGGTTACCAGGTAGACTAGCACATGGTACTCGACCTTACTTACCAGACTAAATTGGCATGGAGGAAGGAGCTGTCTCATAACAGGATCATGATCAAGGAGAGCTCCTTCCTGCTTCCCTTGGCATAAGGGAGCCCTCATCTCCTCATGTGCCACTGAGGTTTTGATCTCTGTTCAGTCAAATATAAGATTGTCCCTGAAAGACAGGTGCAAACCTCATAGATGGAGTCAAAATCTCTTGACCACAAAGGCTGCAGGCTCATGCTAGTCTGGACACTACTCCCAATTCCCTGGGCACCATCTCCCTGCAGTGCTAATGCATCCCAATTTTGCAGCTGCTGGCCCAGCCAGCTGAGAACCACGAGGAGCTGACTGCCCGGCAGCACATCTCGGACCAGCTGGAGAGGCGGTTCATCCCCCGCCCGCTGTGCAAGAGCTCCCTCATCGCCGAGTTCAACAACGAGCTGAAGATCCTCAAGGAGGCCGTGCACAGTGGCTCTGGTAAGGAAGGCAGGGAGAGCTCAGGGTCACCAGTCTGGGCTGGACAGCTGCCTGCTCCTACAGTAACTTGTGAGGCAGACCTGGCCTCAGCCTAAAGTGGGAATGGGGCAATCCACACACACCCTGCCAGCCTGTCCCTGGAGCTTATGCTCAGCCTTGCCACTGAACAGCCAGCAGAAGTCCAGGTTAGTTGTGAAATGCACCTATTTTTCCACCAAGACTGAGTCCCATTCCCCTCCTGCTGTCTCAGCTGGCTTGTGCAGCAAGCCCCTCCATGCCACAGTAAAGCCAAAGCTCCTTGTGCAGAAAGGTCTGGCTGTTCAGCAGTAGCAGATCTTCCTCCTCCTTTCTCCTGGTCTCTTTGGTTTTTCTCTGCTGTGACATGCAGATCAGCATCCCTGAGCTGATGGGGCACATCAGAATTCTCTCCTGCGCAAAGAGACTTTTCTGCAGTGACAGCCACCCCTGTTGCCACGAGATGGCAGCTGCTGCTCATACATGGCAAGCAGTTTATGTGCTTTGTTGTAAGGAAAACAAATCCAAAAGGAAATGCTTCAGTCTTTTTTCCTTGGCAATAATTTGTTAATTAAATGTTTCTAAATGTTGAAGCTGATCTGTAAAATACAGGTTGTGAAATTCAGACTGCATAAGTAAAACAGAGATTTTGGAAAGGTGAGGTGAGCAAGGCAGTTGCTAGTGTTTTATCACCTCTGCCCCCCACAGTATCACAGAATCATTAAGGTTGGAAAAGACCTCTGAGATCATCAAGTTAAACCTTTGACTGATCACCACCTTGTCAACTAGACCATGGCACCAAGTCCAGTCGTTTCCTGCATACCTCCAGGGGTGATGACCCCACCACCACCCTGGGCAGCCCACTCTAATGCTTAGCAACCCTTTCCATGAAGAAATTCCTCCTGTCCTGGTGCAGCCAGGCCATTTCCTTTTGTCTTGTTGCTGGTGGCAGGGGAGGAGAGGCCAACTCCCTCCTGGCTCCACTCTCTAGTCAGGAAATTGTAGCGAGTGAGAAGGTCCCCCTGCTCCCCTAGTCCAGGCAGAACGAGGTGCCCAATATGACAGGAATGCTTGGCTTGCTGTTAATTCCCAGTGCCATCAGTGACTTGGGTTTGGTTTTCCCCTTCTTACACAGCTTACCAAGGGAAGACATCTGTCAGCACGGTGGGCACCTCCACGTCTGCCTACCGCCTGAGCCTGGCCACCATGGCACCAATTCCAGTCACTTCCTGCATACCTCCAGGGGTGGTGACTCCACCACCACCCTGGGCAGTCCACTCTAATGTTTAGCAACTCTTTCCATGAAGAAATTCCTCCTGTCCTGGTGCAGCTTGAGGGCATTTCCTCTTGTCTTGTTGCTGGTGGCAGGGGAGGAGAGGCCAACTCCAGCCTGGCTCCGCTCTCATGTTGTAGAGAGTGAGAAGGTCCCCCTGCTCCCCTAGTCCCAGGCAGAATGAGGTGCCCAATATGACAGGAATGCTTGGCTTGCTGTTAATTCCCAGTGCCATCAGTGACTTGGGTTTGATTTTCCCCTTCTTACACAGCTTACCAAGGGAAGACATCTGTCAGCACGGTGGGCACCTCCACGTCTGCCTACCGCCTGAGCCTGGCCACCATGTCGCGCTCCAACACGGGCACGGGCACGGTGTGGGAGCAGGACAGCGAGCCCTCCCAGCAGGCCTCGCAGGACACCCTGAGCCGCACCGATGAGGAGGATGAAGAAAGTACGTGGCCACATCTAAGCCCCCAACACTGAAGGTGTTTTCTTGATGCCCAGAGGCCGTCTGGGAGGGGAACAGAGTTGCCCCTGCCCCAATGTGCCCACAGGAGAGTGAGGTTGAGCAGCTGGTACATGGTGTTAAAGTTTGGGTTGTAACATAGTTCCTCATTGCCTTCTGAGCTGTGGTAGGGCACATGCAGCGTTTTAGTCCCTGAGACCCAGGCTGATGTGCAGTTGTCACAGTGCTGACAGGACACTTGGCAGCCAGGCCTCTCTTTGGCCATCATGACATGAGCAGGGGCTGTGGCTCTGTAGTTAGGATCCTGTTCCTGCATCAAGCCGGAGTCACAATGGGGGGCTCAAAAAAAGGCCCATACAGTTACAGAACTGCCTTTTGGGAAAGAGCAGTTAGCCTGAAACTTTGCAGGTTCAGCCCAACTTTATTTTAGCTGGGTTCACCACTAAACTCTGTACAACCACCCAGAGCTGCACCGCTTATACATTGGTCAGATGTTACTGTGGCAAAATACGGTTTCTGCCTCAGATTAGTTCTGAGCCACTGTGTGGAACGGTAAGTGCCATCTTCCTGTCTGAATTGTGGCATTATTTCCTCAGCCCTGCCTTGGATAAACACTGCTGTGAAATATTTCAGTACATCAGAATTGAAAACAAGGTCAAAAAGAGGAGAGAAAATGACCCAAACCCACCCCTTTGTTTTCTGTACTTGTAATTAAAAGCTGTTGTGGCAAAACTCACAATAAAGTAATTTCTTTCTAGATACTTGATATAATTTGAAACAGCACTGAAAATTTCAAGCAGTCATGATTGCAATCCAGCTGTCTGCATAGTTCTGTTGCAGTATGATGAATTTGAGTCAACTTACCCAAATTTTTGGTGACATTTTAAAATGAATGTCCTGAAGAGTGCTGAAGGGTGTCAGTTCTGCATTTTGCTGTGAGGTATTTTGGCTTTTTTGTCACAGTGCTTTGCTAGATCATGGCTGTTTATTTCACAACATGAAAATATCCAGTTACAACTTTTATGCTGGAAATACTGTGTATTAACAAGCAGTTTATTAATCACAGGAATTGAGCCCTAGTGGAAGCTGAATTCCACAAACATGTTTTCCTGAGAGCCATTTAAGCTGAAAGAACATAAATCCCTGCCCCATGTTTGTCAGGTTCCTCATCCTTCAGAGGTTTATGTCTATGTCTTTCTGTACTGTGGCTGTAAAATCTAACAGAATATTCCAATCTGCAGGCTTGGGCTCTTGGTAAGTGAATGCTGGGTACACCTTTGGCATCCTGTTATCTCTTGGCAACTGTTGAGATGCAGGTGGGGTTTGGGTGGTTGTTTTCTCTCCCTTCCTGTTTCCTCTCTCTTTCTAGATGACTCCTTGAGCATGCCCAGTGTGGTAAGTGAACAAGAAACATACCTTATGGGTGCCATTGGGAGGAGGAGGTTCTCCAGCCATCTCTCCAGCATGTCTGCACCTCAGGCTGAGGTGGGCATGTTACCCAGCCAAAGGTAAAAACATGGGCTTTTCACCCTTCCCATTATAACGAGAGCAGAAATGGCCCAACCACATCAGAGAGGTGGGGTAGTGGAATTGGTGCCAGCATAGTGTTGCTAAATATATTAATCCTGGAATAATGTTGGACCTAGGGTGCAGGGTTGGAAACAATGATTTTCCAGGGTGATCTGTGTTGCGTAGAGTCCATAAAGAACAAGGTTCCACAGCAACCTTCCTCTTAAACAGTTTTAGAAATACTCTATGTTATTATTTTTCTCTGCTACCACTGAATAGCAAAAGGAAATGTGGTTTTGGGGTATTCATTGAACCAGGGGACCATACCCAGTTTGTGCAGGGGAGTGGGGAGGAATCTTGAGAAGCTGGGAAAGAGGGACAGAGGCAGTTTGATTTACTTTGTTTTCTTCCATGTGTTCTTTGTCATTCCTAGAACAGTAACTAGCTTATCACAGAAACTAAATGCTATGTTCAAAGACGGGATTTAATACTGTTTTAAACCTGAAATACTTATTGATGCAAATAACTTTGAATGCCTTATTCCTGGTTGACATGGAGTGGTGAGAAAGGGCCTGTTGGGAAATGTGCATCTTTAGAAGATGTGGAGAGAAGTTTTGCATTTAAACTTGATCTTCTTTTTCTAAATAAGCAAGGTTTATTGTTATATTTGTCTGAGACATAGTTATCCAAGGACATCTGACAATGGACATATTAATTTATGTTATTTCCTTTGAACTTTTAAAGAATATATTCTACATTATGTCTTGACCACCCCTGCACCCCTGGAAAATCAAACAACATTGTTCCCTCCCCATTCTTGCTTGGAATTAAATAAATAACCTTGATAGATGAAGGAAAATTAATAGCTGTGGTACCTACCAGCAGAGATAGGAGAAGTGAGTTACAAGAGAGAAGTTACACAGATTTTATCTGGGAGTTTTCACAAAAGGACTTACAAGAACTCATTTGACTCTTGAACTCAGCTGATTCAGTCCCTTTGTTTCTTGAAAAATTAATATACAAGACTGCATTTTCCTCAATCTTTCACTACCATCTTCAATGCATAAACTTCATAAGAGTCACTGACTGAGAGCAATGTTTGCTTTGTGTTATCCCAAGTCATGGTGATGCTGAGAAAAAAGACTTTACTTAACACAGAGCTTCACTCTCTACTTTTTAAGTGTATGGTATAGCAAGGGAATCACTTTTCATCTGGGTAGGGGAAGGACCAGCTCAGCAAGCCTAATCATGGTCCTCGACATCATGCCCTTTGAGTTATGGATGGTCTCTGGGCTTTCAGACTGCCTCACAAGTGTAAGCTAATTAATGCTAAGTAATATTATTATTGCTTTCCTGCTGGTAACCCAGCACACTACTTTCTATCTTTCTTCCTTTCTTTCATGTTTTTCCTGTGGCCTGAGCAGGCTGCTCCTGCCTGATGGCTGCATTGCAGAAAGGCATTGGATTTGTGTCCCTTAGCCAAGACCCTTGCCAGCTGTTTATTTACAGTGTCATTGCACTATGAGACCTTGTTTTCCAGATGTTTGTCCTTAGAGTTGCACCAGAAGGAGAGTGGTCTATAGCTCATGGGAGATAGATCAGCCCTCCCTCAGGGAAGAAGTGGCTCATGGGGAAGGAAAAAAGCTTTCTATGAAGCTGGAAGTAAACTGAAATTAATCAAAATGCTGCAGGAAAATAACTTTGAAAACAGTTCCCTGCCTTATTCCCTCTAGAAACACATCCTATTGAACTTCTCAGCTCCCCAAATCTCAGCAGAGATATAAAGGCTTCATGCAGTGTAAACTCTCTCTAAAGACTGCTGCTGTTATCAGATGTTCTCCCAGCTGCCCTGAATCATATGTGCCGCTGAGCGTGTGAGACCGATTAATGTTACCGTCCTTTTTTCACTTTTTTATTCCGTTGATATTTTTTTTCCCTTGAAAACAGAGACAAGCGCATGCTTTTTGCATTTTCTTTCCCTAAATTCTTAATCTCCCTGCCCCTCCTGCAGTGAACCTAATGTCCTCGATGACTCCCCGAGCCTGGCCACTGAGGGCAGCCTCTCTAGGTACAGTGTGAACACTACCTGTCTGTCAGTGTGTGTGCTGGGAAACGAGCTGTTTCCAACCTCCTGTCTCTTCCCCTCACCTTTTGTCACACTCTCCATCTCTGTCTCTTGTGGCTCATCAATATTCAGGCCTGCAAGTCAAAGGTGTAGCAACCCACCTTCAGTTTTCAGCTTTGATTGCCAATAACTTTGAGAAGGCTAAGGAGAAGGGGAAAGAAAAAGCTGTAGTGAATTAAGCAGCAGGCTGGCCTTGGGGTTTTCCCCTCATTTAACAATTGTTTGAAAGGCAAGAGAAAGATGATCCATGAGGCATTAGCTGTATCCTGTTATAAGCATTAGTCTGAAG
This sequence comes from Argya squamiceps, assembly GCA_037834095.1. NCBI lineage: Eukaryota > Metazoa > Chordata > Aves > Passeriformes > Leiothrichidae > Argya > Argya squamiceps. The sequence continues at coordinate 1,782,149 of JBBMKD010000002.1, forward strand.
GATTATGTAAAATGGAGACATCTGTTTTTTCATTCATCTCATAGTGCTATCACCACAAAAGACTTAGTATCAATCTGAGTTTTTTTACCATTCGCTGATAAAACTTATTATGGTAAGTCCTGTGGAATACAGTGTTTTTTGGGTGCTTTACAATAATTCTCATTAATTTTGCAAAGCATTTTTAATTCTCACATGACACCTTAGAAATCTTGCAGGTGGACACCATAAATGCATATCTAAAATGGCTGTTAGTGCTGGAGTTCAGGTCTAGCTCATTACCTGAGAACAAACACAAACAGGTCAGGAGTGAACTTAGGGGGAAGGCTGCACCTTTAACACCCAGATGAGTCATGTTAATCATTCCCCCTGCCCTGCTGCTGTGCTCCCACCCCTCAACCCATCCTCTTGAGGCTGGAGAGCTGTTATTAGTCCCAAGAGCATCTGTTTCCTCCCAGGAGAACATGGTCCCCTACACTGGCAACACGGAGGGTAACTTGCTATCTCATCCCTGCACCAGTAGAAGCTGTGGATATGTTGAGAGGTGTTTGTGTGAATGATTTCTGTTCCATTAGCTTGGGTTTTGATGTTGGTAGTGGCTTTTTGGGATGGGGACAGGCTGCTGTGTTCGTTTGTTCACTCTCCTCAGCTGACAGAAGGAGAGTTTGTCATCAGCGCTGTCACCAAGCTCATTCCATGCAATGTGGTGTCCTTTGTGTGTGTGAACTGTGCTCTGGCAGACTGCTCTGTGATCAGTTAGGAAAAGACATCAGCTTCTTGGCAGAGGCAGGAGTACTGTTACCTGGTTTTTTCACAAAGTAAGATGGACTGCATGGTCATCTGAGCTAAAAAGGTGAAGAGAAATCATTCAGTCAAAGATCTTCTGTGTTGTCCCTTTAGCAGCACTAAAAACTCACTCCAGTTGAGGAAGAGGATAAAGGGCAAGGTCTGTATCTGAGCTAAGGTCATAATGACCTGATACTTGGTTACATCAGTGTTGGTTTTGAAATGTTTTGATCTTGTTAAGTAGGGGGTAACCACTCCTAATTACAGTGGTGAGGCTGAGCACTGTGAGACACCTAAGTCAATAAATGTGTTCAAACACAGTAAGGTATTTTGAACCCTGAAATGTAATCAGCTGCACAATTAATTCCTGTCAAAAAAATTTCTCTAGAGGCCAGGACACTATCCACCTTGCTCTATGATACAGAGATCTCCTAAAGCAAATGGGTGAGCAGATGCACTTGGGACTCAGTTCTGCTGGAGTTTATTGTCCTTTTCAAAGGGTGGGCACTGATGTGTTAAGGATGGGGCAAAGCCTTAAGAAGGAATGAAGACACTGCAAATATGTCTAAGAAGATTAGATTAGATCCCTGTGAGGAGGAAAAGATGTTTCAACTGCATTGTTAAATGTGAAAATTGGATTCCTCCTCTAAAGGACAGCAGTAATAAAGCAGATGTTGCAGAAGCTTATTGTACTGTGGGGATTATAGGGCAGAGTTAATTTGTTTTTACATTCAAGAACATTAGTTCTGAATAAAGCAGGTTTCAGTTTTTCTTATGTAACTTTGATTTTGGCTGGCACACAATGATGTTTTAGGATCACCTAAATTCACAAACTGGTGTTTAGTCATAACTGAGATAAAGAAATAAACAATATTTACTAGGGACTAGACTCTTATGGAAGGTAGGAGTCTTAAATAAGTTAAACAAATTGTGACAAATACAAAAAAGAATGAAGTCTGTTTCCCTTTGTTCTATAGCAATTAGATGCAGCCTTGAAGAAAAGCTGGGAAGGCAGGAAGGGGAGAGCATTGAAGTGCTCAGACAGCTTGGGGTACAGGGCTGAGGAGACTGTGATCTGTTGTGGTTAAAATAAGAGGACAGGATATTTTCCCAAATCAGAAAGAAGAAGGTGAAGCCACTGCAATGGAAATCTGTTGCACAAACACATTTCCCTGTAATATTTGTGCCTATCCCAGCTTAATGGCCCCTAACAGGAAAAAATCAGATTGACTCCACATTGCCAGGGCAATTGCAGCAGCAGATTTAGTGCTAACTGGGCTGGGATGTGTCTGGAAATACAATGTATTTAATCCATTCTCCACTGCCTTTGTCCACCAACCCTCTCATTCATATGTCTAGGGACACAAAGCGTGTACATTCTACCATGATGGTGTGCCAAGCATGTACATCTCTTTAACAGACATTGAAGCTTGATGCTTCCATTGTGATCTTTGTTTGTTTGTTTTTTGGGTTTTTTTTGGAGGTTTTTTTTCGTGGTTTTTGTTTTTTGGGGTTTTTTTTTTGGTTGGTTTGGTTTGGTTTGGTTTTGTTTTTTTGGCTGCATGGTTTGGTTTTCTTGTAATTCCTGAGCATCACTTCTTTTACTTGCCAACCCAACAAAGTTGTTTTGGCCCTCCCTGTGTGACTGCACTGTCTGTCATTCCTTGTAGTGCTGGCAACACGCATCCATAAACTTGGGTTGGTTTGATCTTTGGTTCACCTCTGCCCTATATAATGGGAGTAACATTATTGTGCAAATAAACCCCTGACAGAGATACTCAGAGAGTGACAGAGCATCTTTGTGTTGGGCAGGAAAAAGATCTTTTTTCTTATTCCCAAATAAATCTGGTTTACGTCCTTTAGAAAAACTATTCTTACAGATCACATTGCCATGATGGGAGGAAATATACTGTCAGCTGAAAAGGCACTTGATTTGGTGTTCCTTGGCTGGGTTCCACAGGCTGTCAGAAAAACAGTATAGTCCTGGTCAGGTCTGGTAAACAAGGAGAGACAGAAAAGGAGAGAGGGCAGACAGAGCAAACCCTCTGCCTGCCATGGTTGTTTTCACAGAAACAAGATCAGTAATTCTGTTCTTTAATGTGAAAAGAAACCCTCACAAAGCCTCACAAAGAGAAAGCTTATATCTGAAAATTCAGTCACTCATCTGAAATGTGTGGTCTTTATCATTCTTTCTCTCTCTCCCCTTCAAAATGTGGGGATAGAGAGCAAAAAGCCACAGGAGGACTGTGCTGTGCACAGGGAGCTCTGCAAAACCCAGCTGCTCTCAAGTTTGCCATTTCTCTGCAATAGGTATCTGAAATTTTAGCTTGTAAGATCATCCCAGATTATACCAATTTGTGTAATAATTCAGTACTGGAAGTAAACATCCAGCTTACTTAACTCATTTCACTTCTGTTATAAGCCAGGCTGAAAATTCCAGACTCCAGCAGGAAGATATGAAGTCCAGCTTTTTTTTGCTTGCCTATTGTTTGTCTTGAGTGCATGGGAATAGGTTTTTATCTCATGTGTAGCCTCTGTGCCCTCATGCAGTCCATGTTATCTAATGATACCTGTTATGTAATAATTTTTTCAAGTGTTTTGGTCTCACATGTGAAGTGAGTTTGTTTCAGTACTGTAAACAGTTTTGTACTGGATATAATTGCAGTCTTTCTTCTACAGACATGTCTCCTTACTCAGAGAACTAAGAGTTACCTTTCCTTCATCAGAAATTGTAACAGTATTCTCAAAGCTAGTCCAGTAGACTTTTTTTTCAATAACTTCTCCAGCTAATTCCTACTTCACTCACATAGTGGTAACCACTGTAAAAAAATGCAGAAACTCAGAAGAATCGGTTTTTATGTAATCCTAAGGATTAAAGAAATTCACCAAGCAATTTCAGGTAGTCTGGATCACAAATAAAAAGACTAATTAAAGTGCAGGCTCTTTGCTTTAATAAGGAATGATATGATGCTTTTGGACTTAACCAGTCATATCTGCTGCAGTCACTGTCTGGGTCAAGAACATATTCCTACTAACAGGAGGTAACTCTTAAGGGCTCTGCTTATCCATAATCCTGCTTATGGCAGGTGTTTGTGTGGTGTTTAGGATGCTTGGTATGTAAAGCGTGGCAATATCCTATGGAAAAGCTGGGATAGTTGTTCCAGGGACTGGTGATTTCATTTGAAAGACCTGTCTAAGGAAGAAAAGGACTCAAATATATCTTGTTTTCTTTGGCTTTGAGCTAGCTGCACCTTTTCCTCTTTTTCCAAGGCAGTGCAGCTGTAGTGAGATTGCTGAGGGCATGCCCAGGATTATTAGGCTGTAGTCTGTCAATCAAAAGATAAACAGCTTCAGGGTCCCAAGATGTCTCTCTCCTTGAAGCTGCCCACTCTCTCCCCTGTAGAAGTGATAGAAACACATGGATATGGCTCAGTGCAAAGTCTGGCTTTAGTTTAAATGAAAGGGAGGAAGGAATAAGGCTTTCAGATCAGGCAAACCAGACTTTGCCCCTGTCCTGGTTTGAAAGACTGGTGTCTGCCAAGGGAGGCGGAAACTTCCCTTGGAGTGAAGAATATGACCCACTTCCCTTTGAATTATTATAACTTTGAAATTAAGGGGCTTTCAGGCAAAGATATGAGAAAAGCAATCCCAGTTCTTTACTAGTATGTATGTGTATGACAAGGCAAAGAGAGCAGAGCCCCTCAGGCCTCTCTGGGCTGTCCGGGCCTTTCCCCTCCGGTGCAGTTCCGCTCACGGCCGCCAGGGGCGCTGCTGGCTCCGGGCAGGGCGGGTGCGGTGATTGCCCCGCGCCTGCAGGGGGCGCTGTGCCGGCAGCC
>JBBMKD010000002.1:1803218-1867250 GCA_037834095.1 Argya squamiceps
AAGTTCCTCTCCGCGGAAGTGCCGCGCCGCGGGGGCGCGGGGAGTGCGGATTAGTATACAGATTTTGAGTGATCCAAAAAAACGGGACTAATACGCCGCGGAAGTTACGCGCCGCGGAAGTTCCGCGCCGCGGGGCGCGGGGAGTGCGGAGTATTATACAGATTTTCAGTGATCCAAAAAACGTGAATAGTACGCCGCGGAAGTCACGCGCCGCGGAAGTTACCGCGGAGGGTAACGTGAGCGAAATTACGCACGGGGAGTGCGGAGTATTATACAGACTTTTGAGTTCAAGAACTACGCAGTGGAAAAATCCCGCCGCGGAGCGTCACACGCGCGGAATTACGCATATACTCCGCGGAGTAACGCGCAGACTTAGAGTTTAAAAAAGGAGTGAGCACGGATTTCAGTAGACGAAAAGGCGACCATACGCGTGTGCTCACTTATATAGACCTTTTCTATCGAAAGGCGGGACGAGTTGGGGCAGTTTTTGTGCGTAGCGGTCATAGGGGATGTTATGGTAGCCACAAGCTCGTTACCGACACGGTATTTTATTAGAAAATCGTTAAAAATGACGATCTGCTGAAGGGAACCGCAGCGGCTGCGGCCACCGCCCCCCCCCCCCGCGGGCTCCAGAGACCTCAGGGTCGGTACCTCCTGTGTCTGCGGGTCCGTTTCTGTTCCCTCTCTCCCCGATGGGAATGTTACCTTTGAGTGCCGTTTTTCATGTTGAAAATACTCTTAAATAATGTTAAATCCGCTTGGAAACTGGTTTCAATGTGAAGGCGGCGTGTGGAGACCCAACCAAAAAGCCGGGAGACGGGATCTGTGTGCGTGTGCCGCAGTGAAATGGGTCCGGCGGGACACAGTGTCCCCTGGCGGCACTGCGGGGAGGCCGGCTCCCGCTCCCCGGGAAGCCGCGGTGGTCGCAGAGGCCGCGGTTGCGGGCAGTGGCCGCGGCGGCTCCGCTCGGGTGAGTTTTACCCTTCAGAAACCCCCGAGCCCCGCTCGGTTCGCAGCCCCATGCAGAGAGCGCGAACTCTGCGGACGGCAGGAACCGGACACCATTTCCTGTAACACAATCCCCCGGAGCTGAAGGCTCCGGCGCTGTTCCCGCCCGGTCTCACTTTCCAGCAGCCCCGGCGGCTCCGCGGGCTCCGGGGTGGGAGGGGGGAGCCACAAGCGCTTTTCTGTATTTTTAACCTTTTCTGTATTTGTTTTCGATGTTTTTCCCCCTTTTCCTACACGCGGCCTTTAGAGGTTTTTTTGTGTTGCTTTTCCCCCTCCGCGATTCTCCCGCGGGTGTTTGGGGAGAGCCGGGAGGGCTGCGCCGGGTCCGCCCGGCTCCCACCGCCCCCGTGCCCGTGCCCTGCGGAGTTCAGGATCTCATCCCTGCCCGTGTGAGCACAACACGGCGGCGTTTGTTGTCTCCTCTTCCCCCAGCAGCTGCGAGGTGGCGGCGCCCGGAGTTTCCTTTCTCTCTCCCCCCTCTCCTTTTTCCCTGCGGGCAGCACAGCCACCCACTCCAGCGCCGAGTGGGTTCTGACTGCCTCTGTTTAATGAAGCTTTACGTGTTGTGTTGGTATGCCCTGAAAACGTGTTGATACAGGGCTTTTTAAGTTAATTTTGTTTTCTGACTGAATTCTAATTGTTTACGGTTGCTGAAGAGACAGCAGTAAATACAGTGCCTGATTACCTGTCAAAGATTTCAACATAGTCTGATTTCTTTAACAGGAATGATAACAAATTTGCCAGATGAAATTACACAAAATGCAATCGTGAGAAGCTACTCAGCTGTTCACCAGTCTGCCAAATTACATGTTATTTTAATTTTTTTTCAGTAACCCTGCACTTTAAAAAAATCTTACTATTTCTGTTTCTGTGAAATTTGCATTTGCCATGGGTTTTTCCCATAGCTAAATTACTTGTAGGTTTAATATGCTTGTTGTTTATGCCTCCAGTACATCATCATGCTGTTATTTATCTTACAGGTTGTTCACCTTTTCATTTTCTTTTTGTGCTAGTAACACTAGAATAAGCTCTATCTTAGATCTATAACTTTTAAAGGTACAAATTTATGTTTAGTTAAGGTCCAGTAATATGCTCTGTTAGCCTCTTGAGCAAGGCTAAGTGCTATTAATTATTATTTCCCATGCAAAAACAATGTTGGTATGAAAGGCTGGTTAACACAACAACCTGTTCTTGGGTTGAAAAGTAAGTGCATCTGTGTAAACAGTAAGATCTGTTCCATGAGAACCCATAAAGGATCAATGTAAATAACCTGAATCCTAACATGTACACACCAATCACCTTCTGAGCAATAAATGAAGTGGGAAGAAAACTACCAGCCAATGGGTGTTGCACACGAGATGTGTGAAAACTGTGTAAAATAAGTGATGTGAATAAAGAATTGGCTTTTCCTGCATGAAGAAAATGGAGTCTTGATTAACTTATTACAATAATTTCTGCTGTGAGTGGTAATGACCAAACAAACATTTTGCTTCTGTCTTATACCTGCTCAGCCTTTCTCTAACTACCCTTTTAATTGTTATTTTTTATTAATCACGAAGCAATAGCAGGTTCCCACAAGGGCTGAGCAAGAGGGGATAGAGCAGAGGTGGTTCCCCTTGCTCAGACCATTCCCTGCCTCTGCAGCCCCTGGATGGTTTGGCTCCATGTGCAGCTGGGACTGAACTGCAGTGCAGGGATGGTGCTGTGCAGTTCCAGGATGACCAAACTGGGATAACCCAGCTCCTGTGACACAGGGGGTCTTTGGCCTCCCTGTTAACACCCTTCTGTTTCCACCCTCCAGTGGCTGGTTTACTTGGTCTGTCTCCTCTCCTGAAGTGCAGGAATTCTCTGTCCCAGGGATCAGACAACACAGGAAGGCCACACCTTAAAGCTGGGTGAGAGCTGGTCAGATGAGGCTTCCTAAGGAGTAGATAGAGGTATGGACCTGCAAAACATCTGAGACAGTGACCTTTCAGACACTTTTTCCTGGGAGCAGATGCAGGGTGAGGGAGGGCAGCACACACCTCTGTACTGAGGCACTGAGGGGGCCCTTGGCCTCACACCATCAGTACCACTGCAAACAGTGGGGTTGCAGGCCAAGCAGAGCTCTGTGCCAAGAGGGAGTATTGCTGCTTCCCCTTCACTTCTAAAAAGCCATCAAATTCAGACTATGTACAACATATATAGAAATAACTTTTAATTAAAAAACCAACCTTGCATCAAAGATTATTGTATCAGACATTGAGGCAAGATTCAAGTTTAAGACAAACCAGTGTTAAAAAAAGTGTTTAAAAAATAATCAGAATGTGCAATAAACTACAATGTAGCAATAGGCTGTAGTGTTGAAACTTTACTGAACTGTTTTCATATGCCCAGTCTGTATTTCCTGTCATTTTGACCAAAAAAAAAAAAGTCAATAAAACTGGGTCATCTGTCCAGTGCCATTCCAGATATTACACATGGAAGAAAACTGCACATAAAACAGAGACTCCTGTTAAATTGCCTTCAACTGTCCTCCACAGAAAAACTGCCTGTTGATGGATTATACCTACATTCAGTGTTTAATCTTTGTTAATACTCTCGGGATGGCAGATACATTCCAAGCTCTGCTATTTAGATGCAAGTTTAAACAACTTGCCATTGTTTTCTCACTGTGAATGCATTGGGAAATGAAAAATCTACCCAGAATCACAATGGAAAGCTTTGGGGCTTCTTTTTTTATTGCTCTTCAAGACATCAATCATCTTTTCCCTTCCAGCTAGTCACCAAATGTTGGCATACTTACGAGACTCGTGCAAGGCACTGTACAGAAATAGGAACAAGACTTTAACATATTAAAGCAAAGTATGATGAGCCTCATTAGCTACTGAAGGACTAAGGAAGTAAGATGATCCAAACCACAACATTCCATGGGCTGTGTCACTGATTTGGCTCGAGCCCTCTTTGCTCCTGTCTGTGCCTCCCCACAGCAGAGACCCTGCTTTGTGGGTGTCAGATCCACTGACTGTGGCAATGCTCTGGGCTACTTCTACCTTATTGCTTGAGGACTTCAATATGAAAAGTGCCCTGGCACTACTGACAGCCTGAAGCTTCCAGATCCCCTGGCTTGACCTGCTGGTTCTCACCTACCCTGACCTTACACATGCACTTAGAGACAGGTTTTTGCCCCATGGTACACAGGAGAATAATCTGAGGCTAACACTTATCCCCACTATTTTCAAGTAGTTTTTCTGTGTTCAGTTGAAGTTGTTGGATAAGGTAGACAGCATCTCCTGCTGCACCAGAGTCCACTAGAACCAGATACGCATTTGAAAACAAACAAACAGAAAAGGATGATTATTGACAAATGTGGCAATATGACAACAGAAAGTGAATGGTGCCAGCAATTTATGTGCGCCCACTCCCGACATTGGGAATATTAGACTTCCAGCTTGAAATAATTACTTTCTCTTGGGGTTCAGGAAGAAGAAAGTGTTGTCTTTGGGATTTATCCTGCCTGTTACAAAGCAAGAAAGAAAATATATTATATGCAGCTAACATAAAGGTATTGAATTGTGCTGTCATATGCTGTGTGAACGAGAGATTTTACCTTACACTTCTCTCCACCTTAATTGGCTTTCTTAATGAACCACATTATTCCCTGTCACCTTTGTTTCCTTGTACTGTTGCTTCCCAGACCAACGCTTTTGCAGTCTTCTGACTCTTGGGTAGATTGTTTTCTTGGTGGATAGCCATTGTCTGGCAAAGCAGTGGGTGTGCCTGGAGTGCAGGGAGAGTTGCTGGGGAAAGTTGCACTTGACATTTCAGTCTGATTTGTTACTTGATCTTGGCACAGTAAAGCTTCTACCTCTTCATCTTTTAGAGGAAAAACTCGAAGTTCCCACAGCCCAGACTGAAAGGAAGCAGAAGAGCAGGAGTGAGGGTGGAGAAAGGGTATAGAGGATAAAAAGGGATTTCAGTTGAGTCTGAACTGATTAACTGTGTGCAGAGTCATGTGCTATCAAGTAACAAAGGAGTGTCTTTACAGTGCTTGCAGGGCTCTTCATATAAAGAACACAAAACAACACTGCCATGCACGAAGATGTAAGCTGGCTGCATAAGGTTTTGAACTAATAATAGACCTACCCTTGAACAGGGCAAGGAAACTCCTCCAGTGCCAGAACATCAGGATGCCTGACCCCCTAATGACCACGTCTGTCTGGAACCTTGGCCAACACCCCTGGAAAAAACCCAGCTCTGAACCCAGTCCTTCCATATTTACCTCAGAAACGTGTGCCATGTGTACTGAGCAATGAAACTTTTGTTGCCAGATCTGGGGTTAATTTACAAAGCACAGCACTGTAGTTCTAAACAGGAATACTGTGTTCAGTGCACATTAACTAGGGTTGAGATTCTGATCAGTGAGAAAGGAGAATACCTTCAGGTTTCTTTGTTGTCACTGAAGAAGTGACCAGACCTGGAAGCTATTGGAAGCACCCACCTTCTCTTCCTGGCTCTCCCTGCAGAGTGGTGCCACCCCTGAACAAACAGAGCTGTGGGCTTCTGCAGCTGTGTCAGGAGCAGGGTCAGCAGCACAATGGTCTTTCTGCACCGAGTCCTGGCTGTGTCGGCCGTCAGCGTTTTTGCTGTAAGACCTAGTGCAGAATTAGAAAGGAGTTTTAAGAGCTACTCCCTGACCTCTCACATTGCCATGAGCACTTCATATTTTCTTTTCAAAGTGTTCAGTTTCTCCATACATGCTACCTCCATTCTGCTTGCTTAAACCAAAGGAGCAGAGGAAAACTGGTGTGGCTCTTGACCTTGCTGGCTGGAGCCAAAGCAAAGCACTGTGTGGAGGAATTAAGTGGATAAAATGGGTGGGACAGGCACACCCTGCCTGCAGACAGCTAGTGACTGGTCCCACTCCTGCATCTTGCTGCACATGCTCACCAGAACTGTGATTTTGGACCAAAGAAATCAGTGAGCCAAAGGCTGTTGCCCTTGGGAGAGCAGCATCACCCACAGGAGCCCCTGGGGTCCAAACTGCACTGTCAGCACTGTGCCAAGTACAACTCAAGAGACAAGTACTTGGGCTCCCCCTGTACACTTCTGCTCTGGACTCAACTCCAAAGCAATCAAAAATGTAGTAAGGTTAGAAATTTTCAATCTTTTTAAACAGAAATTTAAACTAGATATAAAATAGTGGCATTTGAAATGGCAGGTGAAAGCCTGACCTTGCTCATGTCAATGAGCAGTTTAATTCTGAATTCAAGCAGCACTAAGATTTTACAAGGAGTTCACAGTTTGAAAATTAAGGTACATACAGAACATTTGATTTTTCAGTACACTTTCTAAAGTTGGGATGACTTAATATAAAATTACTTAAAATAAAATTCCTCAATATGGCTTAGCTCTATTTTTATCCTGCATTAAAAAAAGCTATCTTTGACTATTTATTCCTGCTGTCATGGTTCACTTTCAGACAAGAACAGACACAAGCATATGATAAATAGCAGAAAAAGTTAACCCAACATTTCTAGGCTGCTTTTTGCCCTGGCAGATTGTGAAGTGATTTATGGGAATCATTTTCTCAGGGCCAAACTGCAGATGCAGGTTTATGATGTTTGTTCTCATATACACTACTTTTTGCAAGACTTTTAGTGGTTATATTTAAATCTGGTGAGTTCTGCACCAGATGGCAAGCCTGTGAGAATGAACCATTCACACAATGACTTCCTAAGTGTAAGGCCCCTGGCACAGCCCAGGACCCTTCAGAAACACACCTGTGAACACTGTGGAGTTTCATCTGAGTGAGGTGAGGGAAGAAGGACTCACGATACACTGAGTGGCTAAAGGCATAGTGACTGGGAGTGGCAGAGCCTAGCAGAGCTCTCTGCTCAGTGAGGAAGATGTTTGTTTAGTACTGCCAGGTCACTAACAAGCCCAATTTCTGTAAGTGTGCATACCTCAGCACTGCCTTCCCTTAGCAGCCACAAAGTTAAACATACCTGGTACTGTCCCTGGTGAGTTAATTAACAAACAGTGCCCTCATTTCCAAACTCCAGTGAGAGCATTTCTGCCACTGCTGTACCACAACCCCCAGCAGGCTCAAGAGGAAGGCTCTAATCAAAGCTAATACACCTGCCTGCTGTACCACAACCCCCAGCAGGCTCAAGAGGAAGGCTCTAATCAAAGCTAATACACCTGCCTGCTGTTCCTCCTGGGCCAGCGGCTCTGCTCCCACAGCGACCATCTCGCGCGCTCTCGCTCCTCGTACTTGGTGTGGCGTGAGGAAAAGGCTTGGTCTGACAGGTCTTCTGCCTGCAACCAGACACAGGGAGAGCTGGCATGAACACCACTACAAACATTAAAAACAACACCAGCAGTATGATATATAGTTCTGCAAAGGTCTGTTCAACAAACCAGAAGAGGCAACACAATGCATGCTTTCGCTACAAAGGCACATTTACACGGATTCAGTTCATGAGAGCTCTGGTGTATGGGGTGCTGTCATTTTAGCTTTATTTCTTTACATGTCTGTGGTTGACCTGAATGGACATAGAAGTTACACCCCCTCCATGCAACTAACACATTTTTCTCTGTGGTGAGAGGCAGAAAATTTAGAGGACAAGTATTCATTTGCAAATCAAGGCAGTGTTGGAAGTACATAATAAAGACAAGCAAAAATTCCAACAGATTGCTTTAGGAGGAGGCTGGGAGGCAGCAGGATTTGCCAGGTGCTTTTTAAGTCCTGAGAAATAGGTTGGAGATCACCAAGGACTTTGGTAACTCCACAGAGAGGAACTCGGTGAACCTGAGGTGCCACATTCCTGCTGTGAAACCAAGCAGAAAATGGCTTCTGCTTTGAAGATATTATTTCTTACCCAATGGTTTGCATGATCCCAAGTACAGCTTAAACCAGCCCTAATTGCAAGTACTTTACCTGCTCCTAGTAAAACAAGAGCCAGCTTTTTAGGTAAAAGATGTAGCTATTTCACTGTGAAAATACCATCTGTGTTTCTCCAATGGCAACACACCAGGAAGTTTGTTCCTTAGCCAGGGCTGGCTGAAGAGCACTTTGCTGCCCTTCCCCCTCACTCCCCTGATGGCAGGGGGAGTTCTTGGCTGGATCCCTCCAGTACAGCTCACAGTTGTTTCAAAGTGCTCCAAACCATTCAAAGTTCACCTAAAAAGCTGAGCTTGGCAGGAGCATTTGAGTGCTGCAGCCATGGGTTTTATGCCAGCTAGTCTCAACTCAAAGGCTGAAAAATTCTTGGAAAGAACAATTCCTGGTCATAGGAGCTGTGAAGCTGCACTGCCAGATCAGTCCTGGACAAGAACTATACTAATAACTGGCGGGGGAGAGTCATGGAAAATAAACTGCATTTATTTTTTTCTAAAGCAAAATCCTCAGTGGAGCTGTACAAGTAACACAATTTATCTTCCAACTGAGCCTACAAAATAGAGAAGCCAATGCACAGTGCTCACTGCAGTGCCAGGTAGTGCCATAGAGACACTGGCAGTGCTCCACTCCGTGGTGTTTCTGTGGAAGCCACGCCCATATCAAGTCCCTCAGCACTGAGGTGGTTCACAGCCATTAGGGCTACAGTGGCAAAGTATCACAACCAATCTATGTGATCCTAAGGGTTTCATTTGGAATGGAATCAGACACAGGAGCCATTTGTAGAACTGTGACTGCCCAGTTCCTCCTGAGCCCAGCACCCGACAAGAACCTTCAGACAAACAGGCTGCTTAGTTTGCTCATCTCATCACTCCTTGCTGAGGGCTCCTTCATTGCTTTTATTTATTTATGTTAAACACAAACCACTTTTTTAGCTGCTAGTTTCCTTTCATGCAAGTGAACTTAATGGGCTTCCCCCTCTCTCTGAAATTCAGCAGCTCTGTCACTTGGAGAGCATCCAAACAGGGCTACATCTCAGTTCACATTCTGTCTTTCCAAGGTCAGTGATGTATAGCATGAAAGTGAGAATTTTATGAACTACTAAAGTGTTATTCCCTTGGGGAAAATTCAGGATTTTTCTGGGCTCAGATTTCCTTTGAAGTGGAAGCAAAATATAATTTAGAAAGAAAAACTTAGGAATTTGAAAATACTTTTCTTAGCAAATTGCCAAACTCTTCATGCTGGGAAGAAATTTGTAACAAGTTTCCATTCAAAAATCAAAGTCCACATTCCTCTCCAAGTGGAGTTTTGAAAAATACAGAAATAAGCCTTGTTTGTTTTCCATATCTGGTGATAGCATATTTAACCACTTGTTTATTTAAGAGAGGTCTACCCTATTCTTTTGCACAGTAAATTTTCCGAATTGAAATTATTATCTGTTCTATGGATAAAAGCTTCATGACATCAGAATAAAAGGTCTTTACTTGGTTCACTACAACCTCTGCCACTCCCCAGCATTTCTTCTAACAACTTTAGGTTAATTTAAAGTTCTGTAACAGGAGAAATTTGGTGGTTTTTCCTCACTAAGGTTAGTTTGAAAAAAGGAGGAGACCAAAGCAAGAGTCATCCCTCAGAGGATGGATCTGGCAGTGATGTTGAGAGAGGAGGCTGTGGGGAAGGCCTGTTTGTGAGGGATGTCTAATGATTCCACTCAAAGAAAACTAAGCTTTGGATCCCCCATGACACGACAACACACTGTGCATTAATGTTGAATAGCACCAGGAATATTTCTGAAAGGTTCTCAAAACAACCAAATCTGTGTTTCACTCTTTGGCTCCACAGGAAACTGAGTCATAGGCCATGAAAACACTTATGCAAAACTAATTGCACAAGGAATTATTCCAAAGGATTTGTCATTACTAAAACAACTACAAAACAAACTTCAGCATTACAACTGTGCCTTTCCAGAAGCTTTAACCTGGATAAAACGAATCAAAACAAAACAGGAAAACCTGTGCCACACCCTCCCATGCCCTAAAGCAGTAAGACTGCAAATTCATACATGCACACCAGGAAACTCCAATGTTCTATTTCCAGAAAGTATTTTTAAAGCAAGTAATAGAGCAGACACAGATAGTGGGTTAACTTTTGCATTACCAATTCTGTTCTTACAAGGCAAAACTTCCAGACACAAAAATGCACCCATAAAAGGTAAGCTTTTTGTTCTCAAAGGCACAATGAACAGGCCTGATTCCCAGAAAGTGCTGAGGTCCCATGCTTGGAAGTGTGGCTCATGTGGAGCATGACCAATTGGGGACCCCACTTTTTTTGTAACTTAGTAAATGTTGGATGCAGGTCTATTGCGTGGATAGGGGTTGTTGCATTGAAAGCCTCTAAATGAAGAAGACAGAGAAGAAGATTAAGATTAGGACAACAAAGATGAAGAAGAAAAAAGTTATCCAGAGGCAGAAATCCCTACTACTGCTTGACACAAGGGCAACTTTGAAGTTCTAAATTTAGCTATGCAGAAGATAGAGAAGTAAAGAAACTATTATGTAGTATCAAAAAAAACCCCCTAAGTTGTATCATTTCCAACATCACCCCAGGCTACTATGAAATAAAGAAAAAGAGCATTTTATATAAAAGCAGAAAGTATATTTTGCCTGCCCTTGTGTAACATGAATGACCTACTGAGGCTTGCCTTGACTTTAGCACACAGAGCAATTTCAAGAGTGTCAGAACACGAGTGCAGAAAATGCCAGCAGGTAATGGTGCTGTTTCCTCATGTCTTTTTACAAACTTACTCAGTAGCAAAAGCTAGAGGAAGTTGAAGAATTATGGTCATTTTCTCAGTACTCTGAAGAACATCCAAACTAATTAAGACTATTCCAAAAGAAAGGGGAAATTGGCAAAGGATGATTTACACAAACAGGATCATTAGCATTTTTCTCTGTCTGACATCTCTTCCCCTCATTCTCCCCAGTAGCTGACAGATGATACAGAAGCAGTGGGCCACAGCAGGAGGCAAAGCTGCTGAATTGTTAACTCCAGTGATTTCCTGGCCAGAGGATGAATCATACAGGATTGAGAGTCACGCAAACACAAATGCACTGGGTGGGCTTTTAATTCAGACATTATCCCATGAGCTTCAGAGAGAGACCTTGAACTCCCTTAGCAAAACACACTAAAAGCATGAGACAAGTCATCTCCATGGGATCTGAAATCTAAACAAGAAATCCACTGATTCCATGCACGTTCCTTGATGCCCTGAATGCAAATCACTGTTGAAATTCTTCCATTTCCTCCCAGACACCAGGATGAAGACAGCAATGAACAGCAGATGCTCAAGGGACAGTGTGCCCTTGCTGCCTTTGTTAGTTATTCTCCAAATGGTTTAATTAAATATCCTTGCAGGAGAGCTCTCCTGTGTGTGGAATGTGACCTTCTCAAGTACAAAGGAAGGACAGGCATGTTTCCTGCTAGGTGGGATGGTACTAACCCA
This sequence comes from Argya squamiceps, assembly GCA_037834095.1. Classification (NCBI taxonomy): domain Eukaryota; kingdom Metazoa; phylum Chordata; class Aves; order Passeriformes; family Leiothrichidae; genus Argya; species Argya squamiceps. The sequence continues at coordinate 1,814,609 of JBBMKD010000002.1, forward strand.
GAAGTCAGTGGGTGGAAGTGACATAAATTTGACCTCAGATTTCACAGGAATTTCTCAACTGCACTGGAAAACGCAGGGACAGAGAAAGCTTTTCCTTCCAACCCAAGAGTATGCTGCCAGGTAAGTGCAACTATGTCAGGTAAGGAGTTAAGACCATGATGTTTTCCCAAAGGAAAGGTTCTGGAGCAGGCAGCTACAGACCTTGTAAACCTCTGAGGAAATCTGTGCCTTTGTGGAGAGTGTATTTTCTACCCCAAGGGAGTGACATAATAATTTGTTTACTGAGTTTAATGTAACCTTCTGCACTGCTACCTAAATGCCATCTTTTTCTACTGCTATGGCAACTAAACCTCTGCTGTAGAGATTCTGTCAAATAGCAGCTCCAGAGCAGATATTGTGGATAAAGGCAGGAATATAAATCCTACAGTGACATTTGGTGGTAGTGGCAGAGACTGGAGGGAGATTAAAGATGTCCAAAGGACAGCAAAACTGACAGGTTTCTGGAAAAGAAGCCACAAAAAGATTGAAAGGACAGAAAATCAGCCTAGAGTCCAGACTTGCTGATACATTCACCCCAAGGTTAGGAAATGCCTCAAAACCCCTGATTAGGGGAGAAAGAGACCCCCCAGCTGCAAAGTCCATGGACATTCCCTGAAGAAAAAGGTAGATTCTTATGTCTGGAGGAAGCAAAATTAGCCCAGGATTTGCAAACTTAGCTCAACAGGCAGGCAGGAAATGCTGAAGGTTATGTTGTTCCTGACAATGCAGAAAAGTTTGTTCCCAACAGGAGGGTTTGCAGGAAAACAAATAGTGAAAAGAAAACTGAGGAAAGTTGCTGGACCCACAGGCAAGATGCCTGGTTGGCACATGAAGAGGAACAGGCCATGGGAAGTGGCCATGGAAGGAGAGGATGACAGGGAGGGACAGCACTGGTGGCCCCAGGACACAGTCACAGTGGGAGAGGCAGCATTAGGAGCAGGGTGGCACAGCCTGACCCAAGGGACCCTTTGGGAGAGCTGACTGTGCAGCAGCAAGGGGCAGACAAACAATGAACAAGGAATATTAATGGTATACTTGCATTTCTATCTTCTACTGTAGAGGTAAGACACGTTTTCACAATCTGATACTTAATACTTTATTTTTGAAACTTGAAACATACTGGGATTTGTATGAAGTCAGTGTTTTCAGGAAGTATGTACCAATTACCCCAATTATATACTGTATCTACTTTATATAAACCTAGTGGTTTAATTAAAATACAGCCTACCTCTTCTTCATCTGTTTGAGATTTTTCTAAAGGCTGAAGTTCAACAACTCTCCAGCTAGAAATAAGACAAGGAAAATCAAATTAAACTTAAGCTGCTGATAACAGATGGCTGAAATTTGTATCTTCCTTTCCCAACAAGGTATTTAACCTTTCCTTTTCCTAACACAGTCTTTAAGATATCCAATACAGTTGTAAAAATATTTTTCAACTTAAGAGACAGTAAAAAAGCAAATACATATTATGGATTTTAAGTACAGAACAAGTACATTTAGCACTTCAGGCAAAGTGCTACTAAGACACTGAAGCAGAGGAGAACAATTACCCTGTTTTTGAAATCGAAAGATGTTCTCTTTCTAAAACAAAGGAGAAAAAAAGTCTCTGCAATCATGGATTGTAGGCCTACACTGTATGGAAAGAAATAAGCTTATTCTACTGTATCAGAATGGCTAAATTAAAAAAAAAAAAAAGCTAAATCCATTTCTGTTAATTCACAGAAAATAGTTTACTACTTTCTTATGAACACACAAAAGAAGACAACAATTTCCAAAAAACCATTCAGAGCTTGTCAGCCTTATGGTACATTAAAGGCCACAACTACAATGAAGATGATACAAATCCACTTCTATTTTTAGCCAGTCTGTGCATCTGGCACATCCCTGTGTATATCAGACTGTTTCTCCTGTACTATCAGCTGTCCTGTCTTCCCACTTCAGTCATGTGAACTGAAATATGCACAGATAAAAACCCAAGTGCATGAAAAGATCATCTTTAATGTTATAACATTTCCTAACTCCACGTAAATTATATTCTTAGTTAATGTTCTCGTGTTCATGTCTTTGCAATTAAAGAGGCTGTGAACAAACCTTGGGGTGAGGATTTCTTTGTACTGTAGTTTCTCCAGCTTGGATGGTGCCACCAGTGACATGGGAATAACAATGTTGTCTATATCATAGGAGCTCTCACTTCTCAACCTCCTCCTGGAGTTATGCTGAGTAATAGAACCAACACAAGAGGACATCAGCTCAAAATACATGTTAGCAGAGAAAAATCAGGACTTGACAAGATGAAAGCCTGAATTCTAATGGAAAGAGACTATTCTAAGGTGCTCATTTACGTGTTCTTTGATGATGATTGACTCAAGGGAATGAAGGAGAGTGTGTTGTCTAATCTGTGTGGGACACACATTTAAACTCAACTCTGCTTTAAAACACGGTGACTGACTTACAGAGCACCAGAACACCACTAAGCTTAACAAAACCACAGGACCTGACTCTGAATATCTTTGTGAATTTTCCATTAATTCCAGTAAACAGTGTGCTTCTGTACACTGAGCCAGAGTGCTGCTGTTCCTCAGCAAATTATATACCAGGGATTTTGCCTGTATTTCTGCATAAAAGGTTTTAAATTGGAAAACTAAGAGTTCACAAATTTTGTGACTCTGCACCGTGAGGCCATTTTATATAGCTGTACCAAGAAAAAAGGGTCATAAGTGCCCTAATGTAAAACTGGGAACATAAATCATAGTGTATTTAATGAAATTTTGGGGGGAAAAAAGGCACAATGCCAATAAATCAAACTTACACTCCAGTTACATGATCTGCAAAAGTCTTTCACAAGCAAGTATCTGTTTCAGAAACACCACATACTCAATCTGGAATAAATCAGTTAATCTAACCCACTTAATTCACTGTAAAAACGCTCTGCACTGTCATATGACAGTAAATCAGATGCAAAAGGCACAACTTTTGGCTTTGGATTATTAATTTGCACAACTCCCTGTTGATATTTCAGCTGAGACAGTGACAGATTTGTGGTTTACCTGTGAGGAGGAGCTGTGAGTGGACCGAGACATGGCACTGACACTGCTGGTGGCAGTGAAGCTGCTGTGGGACTCGGGCTCTGCATGCTGGAAGGAGAATGTCTCAAACCTGGCGCTGCTTTCGCCTGTCATAAAAACAGCAATAAAGAGCACACACCAGCTGTTGGCTATTAGACTGCAGATATTTGTCCACACAGTAATAATAAAGCCATTTCTAGAAGCCTACAGTGAGCCACTTTCAATTTACTGGATACTAAAAAAAGCCATCTAAATAAACACTTGCTATTTATGCTGTCACTGTTGTTCCACAAAACTCATCCCTCTAATTGTACAAAGGATTTTTTCTCATGGAACCAGCTTCATATGGGCAAATCCTGACTCCTTTTTTCAGGAGCTGTCATAGACTAAACACACAGCAAATGCAATCTTGACTTAGATTCCCTCTGTTCCCCAGCAGCACTTCTCAGGTTGGGTTGCATCCCACAAGTTCTCCCTGACTGTCTCTTCCTTAATAAATGATAAAACTGGCAGCAAGGGTAACAAACAAAATCAGTTTAGATCTCCAAATAGCCATTTCTTCTGATTCACTGCTCCAGACAAATTGTAATTCCTGTTTACTCCCATTCAGTCGCAGTATAAGCAGCATTTAGTGGGATTCATAATTTAACCACCTGTCTTCTTTCCTTCTACCTAATTTCCAGTAAGGAAGGAAAACTCAATATACCAATCAACAAAAAGAATGAGTGTGTTCCAACATGGTAAAAGAGCTAAGACTGATCCTAAAGACAGGGTCAAGGTCATGAACTATCATCTCCCAGGCAGCCCTGCAACTGCCTGGCACACAGCTTTTATTTTTGGCCTTGTTCATTAGGCTGACCTTCCTCAAGGATTTCTCCTAGACAGAGCCCAAATTAGGAATAAATATGTAGTACTACACCCATAGCACTAATAAGCTAGAACTTGTGCTCCTACTCATGAATGTACCACAGAGCAGTTTTCTGGCACTGGGATGATCCTCATGATAAAAGATTGCTTTTTTTGTTCCATTTATAAAAAAACTAAGTACTATTGTCAGAAGACTAATGGCAACTTCAAAAAGGTTTATAGCAAGATGTTTTCTCTCTTACTAGTGCTCCCAAGCAACTCCAGTTGATCTCAGGATTCATGACTAGGCTTAGGGAATCTGAGAAACAGTTTCAGTGTCACTGCGTCAGCAGCCACCCCTTGGGGACCAGCAAGTGCTCAGGGGAGCAGGTGGCATGAAAAACAGGGTCAGTGACTGTGGTGAAAGGGCACAGGGCACAGCACCCCACTGGAGACAGGCACAGAGTGTAAGAGAAGGCTGTTACTGCACAAGGGGAAGGATTCAAAGGACAACCCTCATCTCAATCCAAAGCAGTTTTCAGTGTGCCCCACAACAGCTCATTCTCTGCCAAAACTTTCTAATTCGATGGGTGGTCTTGCTTTGGGGTTGTGGATTGTGGGTTTTGGGGTTTGTTTTAATCCTAGATCATAATTTTTTTATTAATTCATCTCTGCAGTAATTCCTGTATCCCCACCTCTAGTGAAAGACTACACCATTGGTTTTGTCTGGATATGCACCAGCAGTTAGTTTTTCCACAATATTAACTGATCATTTATACCTTTTAATTCTTTCCTAAGTGAAATTTTAAACTAATATTGTTTCCCTTCTTGCTCAGTGACTTATTTTCTTCAAATGTCTTGTGAAGAATTTTGCCAAAAGTCTTCCAAAAGGTACATAAATGAATCTGTAACAGAATCTTGTTAGGCTTTACATTCTAACAGCTGGAAAGGTAAGATGCCATTTACCTTCACAGTGGTGTGCTAAATTTTTTATCCCTAATTAATCCCTATGCTAAAATTTTATCCCCAGTTACCACTAAAAGTTCTATGGAACTTTTAGGGCACTTCCCATTAATTTACCAAGTGCTGAAGTAGAGATTCAGTGGTTTAAAATAGAACAAGGGTAAAAACATAGTAAGAACTGGCTATCCACAAGTCCTCTTAAAAGCCTGGAAGGGATCCAGACCACCAATGACAGTACACAATAAATGAAATATAGTGGACAAAGATGCCAGGAATAGTAAATGTTTCACTGGGCACATGACTTAACAGATAACTTAGCAATGTCTGTTTCACTGACTGCTATTACAAAAAACCCTTTCATATTAAGAATGACAGCCAGTATTAGAAGAACACAGTTGAACTGCTGAGTAGTTTCCTTTAAGAGTACTCCAAAAATAAAATACAACAGCTTGTCTCATTCTGTATGTACACTTAAGAAGAAAGATGGTTACTATGCTTTAAAATAGTAAATTATTTTCATGGTGTTCTAAGTCTGTACTTCATAAGTTTTTTAACACTATCCTTTTTGGAGACAACTTAATTCTCAGAGCCCAGTGATATTCATGCAGCACATATTTTAAAAGATGTAGTAGCCTCTTGCAATGCTATTTTTCTCTTACCTACTGCTGTCTCACTTAGATGCCTTTTCTTTCTTCCTTCTGACAGCTGGTCAGGTGTCCCTAACACCAACTGAGATTTGGAATTAGACAAACAGCCACTGCTCCATTGTTTGACAGAAACAGGCGGATTATAGTCTGTAACAGAAAAACCACGTATCAAGTTGAGAAATGACTTTTCATTGGTGCAATTTACAGGAAATCTCAACTGCTGAACTATTTATAATAGTCCCAGACTTCTGATAGGAATCCCAATAGTAACAGGACTGCAGTCAGGCACCTGGTCCAAACTCCCCCAACGTGTAGTATCCCCCTACAGCTCTGGTGGGATCAGCTCAGTGCAATAAAGGAGAACCTGACACTGTGGTCTGGGAAGAGATTCCTCCTCCACCTGAAGCCATATTCAGTTACCTTCTCAGATAACCTGCTTTGTGACAAGTTTATAAACTGAACCTCTTCATGGCAGAAGACACTGACAAATGAAAAACAGCCTTGCAAATACTACAATATTTTGCTTTACATACCATTGTCAGCAGAGACTTTGAACTCCCTTCCCAAAGATGAGGTATCAGCAGGTTCTCCTTTGATGTCATCCTTCCTTAATAAGGTTTCAAAGTATATGTGAAGAGGAATATCTAATAAACAAACCAGAAATCCAAAGGAACAGTGTCTGTATTAGAAAGATGGCAACCTCTGAGCCAGTGAATTATCATCCCTAGAGGTCCAGGCATTGCTTCACCATCACACTCAACACAATCTGTGAGCAATACTGCTAAGGACTGAAACAGATTCTGGAGGGTGTTGAGTGACAATAAGACTGGGGTCTTCTCTCTTGACCAGCTCCTGCACAAAACCCAGCAGAGCAGAGAGCACACAGTGCACTTCTGTAATGTGAAGAGGCTTTGGTTCAGCCTTTTGGGTAAAAGTAATTAATGCTTTTGGAATTTGTTACTGCTGGGAGCCTATGGGTATTTTCAAAGCACATTCCCTCTCCATCTCCCTGGAAAAGTCTACAGCAGGGCAATGTAGCTCATTTCCTGATAAGAGTTCTAAAGCAGAATTAGCCTGCAAAGCATTTCAAATGGTAAGGAATCTACCCCCTGATGTAAGGCAGGAAGGCTTAAGAAAACCCCCTACCTCTCTCTGAAAGCCTTTCTGGGAAAAAAATTACAAGAATGAAGCGAAATTTAATTGAAAAAAGGTGTCAATGTAGGAAGTTGGTTTGACAGCTACTGCACTCAGAATGAGAAGAGGACTGTGGGCAGGGCCCACGGGTGGGCATTAAACTACATAACTACATGTATTTATGCACAGTCTTTTTGCCTCATGTGCTTTCAGGATGTGCCAGGACAAAAACTTGCAACGTATTTTGCTAAATATAATGAACAATTTTTTTTTCAATTTGATGCGGCTCTAACTTGATTGTTCTGTCAAAACACCCCAAGGTTTTTTGCTGTGTTTCCTACTCCACTTCCAAGTCAAACAAAGAAGGTCTGAAAGGTGTATTAGTCACAACATTTAAGTAAAGAGAGAACCAAAACATTTATCCTATTTTGTTGGTCTTTTGTTTTGTTTTTTTTGGGTTTTTTGGCTTTTTTGGCTTTTTTTAATCTGGGAAACCACCTGAGTGACTCAGATTTTTTATTATGTCCTCCTGTATCTCAATCAAAAGGGCAGGAGTCCTTGCTTCAATCAATCCACAGCCCAGAAACACCAGAAAGCCAAACTTACTGAATACAAACTACAATTTTCCAGTTATCAAGGTGCAAATTGAAAGAGGTGCCATTATGTTAAAGTGATACTGCAACCACTGACATCTTTAGTCAAGTCCTTGGTAATTTGGAAACTGTGGAAGAAAGACTTAAACATAGGGACAACTATGCTTCCAGAAGTGAGCCAGTCCCACTGCACTATTTACTAGATTGTCTGCAAATTATGATTCACCTTTAAAGCAAACCACATGAAAAACCAAGGTGAGAGAACTACATCTGAATCTTGAACTTGAATCCCCCCCTTGCACACAAAAAAAATCAAAGTCCCAGAGCTCCACAATGAAATGCCAACAATATATTTTTAACCTACAGAGAAAATGAATGCAAACCCCATTTCTTTTACTCTGCTGACAATTTTTATATATAAAGATGTGGGCACAGCACAAGCAGTATTTTAAGAGGAGTTATTGCTCTGGAAGGGGATAACCAAGAAAGCTGTAAAGAAAACATGAAACAGAAGCAGGCTACAACTTGGAAAATTTCTACCATGCATTTATTTGCAATAATTCTTTCACATGAAAGAAAATGTCAAGACTAGTCTTCATGAGGAAGTAGACACAGCAAAGTAGACAAAGTAAAGCATGAATCTAGCCTCCCTCAAAAGTGAGGACTGCATTTGAACAGGAGATAGTAGGTCTAGTACTTTTTCCCTGTCTCAACTATTATTAGCAAGGCTCTTGGAAAAGAGAATAAATATTCCTTAAGAAATACGTTCTTGACACTGGAATGAAGCTAAAAACAGTTTTCCTCCTCTATCCTGGCAAAGTGTCCAACAGTAGCCACAGCACAGTCCAAAGCTTTTTAGGTTTTTTTATGACAGCAAAGCTTTTTCTGAGAAAACAAAAAGTCAGACACACCCCAGTCTCCCTTAAGAGGGAGGTAAGAATGAACACAAGGGGCACAGACTGTCCTTGAACAGATGCCTTAAACCCCTGGGCTCCAGCTGGGCTGTCAGGGGAAGTGATAGTGTGTGTAAAAGAAGCAAGATCCAGGTGGTGTTCTTCTGTCCACGACAGAGCTCTGCTGACTGGGATGTTTTACTGCTGCACTCTTGGAGTGAGTGAGCAAACCATTGCTCATATCTGCTCCTACAATAATCTCCTCTTTAACCCACACACGGGATGCAAACTGCCAGAGCTGAGGCTTTCTCAGGATTGTGCCAGTGACAAGCTCTCCAAAACCAAGCCTTAAATTAATTCCTGACTTCCTCATCCAAGGCTGCAGTGTCTACACCATCATTCTGGAACACTGCACTTGATTAAAGATTCAAACAGCTCCATGGAAGTCCCAGCCTCATCTTCAGAATTATTTGGTGGCAAAGGAGCCCCCCAGAACAGCATAATTTCTTGTACTGGTCAGTAACTACCTGGAAATAGGGTTTTCCAGAAAGAAAAAATCCCACAAAAATTCAATCTCTTCGGCTGATAACAGCATTTAGGCTGTTATTTTGAAGTCCCAAGTACTGTCAAGTTGCACCTGCACTAATTTCAGGGCTGAGCCACAGACAACACCATCTACATTACTGCCCAAAAAGACCAAAAGATCAGATGACAAGAAACCATAAAACTTCAAAGATAAGCAAAAAGGCTGACTATCACAAAAATAATTAGAAAGCCTAAATAAAGCTTTTTAGACCTAATCCAAAAGGCCTAAACAGAAAGAAAGTCACTTATGAAAACAACACCACCACGGTATGGTGGTGTGCTGGCAGAAGCACCATCTCTAAAGGACTAACACTGACTCAATTAGACACACCATGAAACACCCAAGCACATCTTTCTTCATGATCAGCCTTTCAAGGCTGTAAGCACATTGCTAGTACAGGAAGCCTACAAAGTGTGTTTTTCAAAAGTCAGGATCAAGTCAAGATTTTCTTTTAGCCTAAACTCATGTATTTTGACAGTGTGAAGTTTTCTGTTAAGAGAACTAAATCCTAAAAATCATTGAAAAGACAAGTTAGTCCACAACCTCTGCAGCTGTCACAAGCACAACCACTCTGTTGAGAGTCATGGCATTACTCACCTGAAGGGAATGATAAGACAGGATGGAAGGAAGAGTCCAGCTCTTGCACATAATCTAGGATTTTAGATTCTGTGCTGTACTCACTGCTGCTGAAAGTGGATGGCAACTGAGTTTTATATGGAAAGGAAGCATCTCTAGATGGAAAAGTCTGCAAGAATACACAGAAGCAAAGGTTAGCTTTTGCTTTACTCATGTTCTTCAAATTAGACCAGAAGAGGAAAAAACAACCCAACAACCCAACAACTCAGTGAGTGACACTCTAATATGTGAATGGGAAGAATATTCCAACAACCTCCAGATAGTCTAAATATGACTTACCTTCACTTACTATGGACAACAGTGCACAATACAAAGAACACCAACTGTTCCTTCAATTAGGGCCAGGAAACAGCTGTCATAGCTTTCAGATAAAATTTCCAATCATAATTTTGATCTATCTGATGACAAACAAACACCCCTTAAAATTTGATTCCAGGATAACAGGCATGACATAAATACACAAACCAAACACCAGACTAAACAGAAGGGTCTCATCTATTTATCCCCCTAGTGAGATTCTTAGCATCAGTATCTCTAGGCACTGAGCTCACACATTTTAATGCAAGAAACTACATTTTGAGCACACTGTGTACTTACACAAACCAAAAAGGCAAAGCCTTTACCTTGTTATAATTTAAACATCAGATAAGCAACAGAAAGAAGATATACAGCAATAAACACAGAGAAGGATGCATTAAGAACTGATTAATAGGTAGTAACAGGAATTACTAGGAAGAGGAGAGGTGCAAAGAGAGATTAATTTAGCTGCTTGGCTGTGAAGCCTGTTAAAGTATGGAAGGTAAAATGATGAACTGGTAGATGCGAGGCAGCAGGACTGAGGCAAAAGGCAGGGTGAAAATGGGCAGGAATAAGCAGCAGAGTGCAGGCAATAGACTGAGCTCTGAAAGAAGGAAAGAATTAAATGTGATGATACAAGACAGCAGCAAACAGTACCCTGCCGTTCAGAATGTGGTACAAAAAGTACTTCAAGGAAATAATGTGGTGTAAGCTACTTTCTTACTGGATACTTGTGGTAGTAACCCCAAAGATACTGACATTTAATAGGTTTCTGATATTTTAGCAAATGCTGCAGATCCTGCAAATGGGAAGGGAGGAAAGGGACACTGGAGTATTCAGGGGGTCTCAAGGCTATCACTGTGCCAACAATCACATTTACCAACCTCTGGGAAACAGTTCCAGTGTAAAAAAGTGTAAGAATGAAAACGACATTTTCCTATGACTTTTTATGGAAACATGCAGCACCAAGGGCCAGACTATCAAAGAACATACTCATATTTTCTGTACTTCTGCTTTCTGAATCTAAGAAAACTCTTTCTCCTGCCTGAAATACTCCAGGCTGCACTTTAGCACTGCCATTCATGAATTAGTGATGCAGCAATTATATCCAGCACATAAAATTCCTTCCACTTAGTGAGAGCAGTCCTTCTGCCACATGGCATCAATATTCACAACCCACATTATCTCAGAAAATATTACATTAAGAAGTTCCCCTTTCTCTCTCTTCTTCTCAGTCACTGAATTCTCTATGCTGGTACTGTATCTCAGAAACTATTAAAATCAAGAAAGCATGTTATGATGCTGAAGCAGAGAACACAGTGATGGTGGGGGAAGGTTCTTGTGTTTAACTTTTTTTTTTCCCCCCAGGAAAATATTAACAGTCCTAAATCCACCTTGATCTCCATGCACAGGTGTATGCACAAGTGCTTTCAATTTGGGAAGAATTCTTTCCTAGTCCAGGCCTCCCTCAAATCAATGTTCTGTTATTTTCCTGTGACAGACACATGGACTCTTCACCTGTTAAACTTTAAACATCCATAAAGTGTTGGCAGAACTGGGTCCTGTGTTTGGAAATACTAGAGGGATAAATGCTAAAGCAAACTTAATGTTTCCCATTATATGGATCATTACACTAAAGCTTAAAGAGCTTTTGGGTGGTTGCTCTACCTCAATGCACTAAGGGCTTGCTTTTCAACAATGCACAAAATCATTATTTCCTCTTGATATTTAGGTTTTAGAGATGAAATAACTTACAAAATCTCTACTCTTTAAGCTGCAACAGCACCACTTCTGACTGTCTTTTTTTAAATAAAAGTGAATCCACGTTACAGTAGATAAATATCGCACTCATTCTTTAAAAAGAAATTCCCCAAAACTAATCAGTAAAATTACCTAGCAAGTATAAAGATAAGACCAAAACATTCTGACATCCAGACTTTCAGTCCTTACCCATTTTTTCTTGCTTTAATTCACTTTAGCCCCAGACACATCCAGATCATTAAAGCTGAGCCAGCTCAAAACCATGCATACATGGTCAAACAACCTCACAGTCAAAATTCATTTTGAAACTCTATTAAAATCCATTTGCCAATATCAGTAAATGGAAAACTCTTTTCTTCAACTTGCCTGTGGTGGGAATTACAAAACCTTCTGCCTGAATTTGTGCCTTGCATGCTCTGGCATCAATACCTAAGTAATGAGAGTTTTCATTAAGCCAGTTTGCAATCCAGAAGAAAATACAGACTTCACAGAAGGAAGAACGATTTTATTGAAATGCCCGTGAAGCTACTAGGGAAAAAAAAAGCTAAGAAATTTGTCAGTGTCTGTGTTCCTAGCTACCAGATCTGGTTTAAATTTCTGATGGAGTAGTCTTTCACTGGAAAATGCTGAATTAGTGAAATCATGATGTTTTTCAGAAATGTTGACTTAATCAACTCTTGATGAAAACATTTCAGAAGCCCTTAGCACCGGAATGAAAGCATTTTACTCAAAAAAGGTGATTAAACTTTTATTGAAATAAAATGGAAGAATTGTTTATTGGAAAACTAAACTGTCCCTTGCTTCCAATTCCAAACAGAACACAATCTACAAAACAACTGCCTTTTACAGCAGTCAATGATTGAAACTTTAACACAGCAACAAAAACACCCACCAAAACCCAGCTGAAAAGAAGTTGACATATATATCCATTCAGCCACAGCAGTGACACAGGAACATCATGGCACAGGAGACAGGCCCCTACAGCAAACCTGACCACAATGCCAACCTTTCAGAAAGCAAGAGAGATTACAGAACTCTTATCAATTTCCCCCTTTCTCCTTGCTATATTACACCTTATACATCTCCTGAAACATTTTCCTTCATTACCGAAATACAAAACCTCATGCTTCCTGAGCTCAAGCAGATACGAAGGACCATATTACAAAATTACAAAAAACTCATTGTATGAGAGAAAATTCACTATATTTAAGAGGAAGTGAGAAGGATGCAAGCTTTAAATATTCCACTGAAATAGCAGCTCTGGTTTAAACTTAGGAAATGGAATGGTGTCAACCAACAGACCCTAATTTTACAGAGTATTATGAATTTTGAACTTAGATTTTTTCCCCCTTAGTACTGTTTTACTGGGTTACAGAAGACATAGAGAGCAATTAATTTTGATATTCAAAACAATTATTGTGCTTGCTTGTAACAGATTGATGCATAAGACAAAGTACAAACGGCTCATGCCTCTGTTATTGAAGGGTCAGAAGGCTGAACTCTACTGGCCATCCCATCCTTCTGCAGAGAAGAAAGTGTGAATCTGTGAAGAATGCCAGAACTGAAAGGAAAAATGTTTTGTGCTCCCAGTTAAAAAACTGTGAAGTGAATCCTCATTTTGTGGTTTCAGCTACTGATCACTGGAACTCCTACCATTTTTGGAAACTTGCCCAAGTGTAACAGTACAGAGAGCCACAGTTCAATTATGCCACTGTGTCTGAGTCCAGTAAGTTAATTAAATTAATTCAAGTACACTCTGCTGAATACCTGTCATATCTGCTCCTGATTACTCTTGTTAAACCCAAAAAGGCAAGGAAAAATGCATTTATTCTCTCTACACTCTCAGTTTTCAGCAATATCAAAGAAGAGTTACCTCCCTCAACATTAAAAACTTCTTCAGTAAATGGGTAGCCAGCTAAACTGCAGAGATTTAATTCTGGGACTCAAAAGAACCCCTGTGTGGGTGGCTGACACCAAACACACCAACCCTTTGAACATCAAACACACCAACTTTTAATCCTGTGCTGTGTACAGATCAAACTGACAGAGTGGCCTGCTTGCCTCAGTGCTTTAGCATCTGCCTTAAGGACAGCCTGTTCCTCCAAGGCCTCCCTCTCCTGCAGCCAACAGCCTGCTCTGAGCAGAGCTGTGCTCCTCTGGCACAGCACACAGCTCCAGGAAACCTCGTGTTTCACAAGGTAAATGTGCAGCTCCTCAGTGCAGAGTGCCTTTGGGCAGCACACAACACACAGACAGTGAAGGGTTCATCTGAAAGCCCCCAGGACCTTGTTTCTTATTAACAGGAGAGAGGGTGGGCAAAGCATCTAAGACATCCCTACAAGGGAAGATGCACAAGAGATGGTGCTGACACACACACACCCCCCTGCCAAGTCAGACCCTCCCTTCCCAGTGAAGTTTTTACAGAAGTCAGATGGACAGACCTTTCCCATGCACATCAGGTACAGGGATGCCAACTGCCCCAGGATGTGAACAAATTCATCTGCCTTGGCCCCTCCAAAGCTGTCAATGAAGATAAAGTGGCAGATCTTATGGCAGAGACAATTTTTATTCCAGGAAGAGAATGGGGAGTTTCATAAAACACTAATGAAACCTACTCAGCATCCAACTTGTCCCAAATTCAGTATTTTTTGGTCAGTATCCTACAAGGAGTGATAGCTTCTACTGTTCTCAGAGAACACCCACCTCTCCTAAGCACACATGGAGTTTAGTTTCTTTAATCCTGCAATAAGCCAATGGGACTTTCACCTGCTCTGTAGAAGTGCATGCTGTCTTCTACACCCTGAAACAAAGATGTTTTGTTCAACTAGACAATCAATTGAAAAATCAAGGTTAGTGCTCAATCTTTGACCAGTTAAACCAAAGGAATGAATGATAGGTTAATCCACAGGGATATCTTCTCACAAACACCATGCAGGAATTAAGAGTAGATGTGATCAGTAAAACATTACAGAAATGTCACTGCACTAAAGGTGCAAGACTGTAGAAAGCATGAAGGTTTTTAATTCTGAGAAAGAAAAAAAAAAGAGAATTCACAGGCTTTCTGGCTTGCCACAAAGCTCAGAGGATGGATCTAGTTCTGCTGGCAGTATCACAGACTTGCAAAGATAGAGGTGTCCATCCCTTTCCTGTCTGCCTTCATGCCTCCCTCCCTCAGAGACAGAAATCTCATCACACATTCAGAACAGCTGAACTTCTCTTGGCACTCAGGTTTCACTGATTTTTAACTAACAGAAGACCTTATTTTTTTAACCTCCAGGGTTAAAGTTGCAATTTCATTGACTATAATTTTCACCTACAAACTTGGTAACCAAGGGATTCTCCTTCCCAGACCACAACACTGACATATCCACAGAGGCACCATATCACTTGCATTGAACCAGTTTGCAGGAGACTTGGCAACAAAAGAACATTTTCTCAGAAGTCAGCAATGCCAGGAAACTATGCTGAAGCAGATGGTGGAGCCAGTATCTAGGGATACCAAGGGAGAGGATGACAACCAGCAGACTCCACTCAGTGCAACTTCTTTCCTCCCAGGTACAGACCCCTAGCAAATAGCAGACATTTAGCAAGTAAGATAAAGGCTATGCATGCTGGATAGAGTACAAATTATATGTGTGTGCATATATATAAAAATATATACACATTCTTTCCAAAAATCTGAAAATTAACAAGACTCAGGGAAAGACCCACATGTGTTTATCAAGTGGGATCAACACAAAACACCACTGGAAGTAGACATGGACTTGGAGTGCTCCTGAACACAAAAATCAGAGAACCAGCATCAGATTTAAATCAAAATAAGAAACTCATATGCTAGAATTTCAATACTTTTCTCCTGTCTGCTTCAGAGCCTTCTGGACAAGCACTCACTTTTTTTTCCCCCTTTTTTCAAACCACTAAATGAAAGCAGATATTCTTCTGCTTTTACTTAACTGCCAGTTGAGACTGCAGAGAAGAAAATGTAGCAATATGCAACTGCAAGAGTTGGCAAGATTATACCAACTGTTTGCTTGTGGTATCCAAAATGCAAGCTTTTGCACCTCAGTTCCCAACTTTCAGGGTGCTGGCACCTTTGAACCTTCTGTTTTCGTGGGAAACAATTATAATGAGAATTTTCAGATTAAAAAACTCCACCATGCTCTACAAGTCTGCAAAGAAACTGACAAAGCAAAATTGACAGTACTCCAATCTCACTCCTCTATTGCTTCTTACCTTTACTTAGAGCTGTATAAAGTTTTTATAGATTAAAAGTCTACATAGCCTCAATGACATCTCTTGGCAAAACATGATTTGAAAAAAGGGGAACTAATATCCTTTGTTAGGATATTAAATGAGAAACTAATAAAATACACTGGCAAAACGAAATCCTTGTTATTAAAAATCCTCCAGCAAGTCAAAGAGATAAAATAGCAAAAAAGAAAACATCAGGGCACATCAGCTAAGCAAACCTCTCTGAGAGTTTCTGATTAGTATGATACTTGTTTGCTTTAAAAAGTTTTAGTATGTCACAGATAATTTAGTTCTTTCAATTGCAGACAAAAAAATAGCAGGAGACTGAGCCACAATTTTCCTCACTACAGGAAAAGCATTTGCAGAAACACAAGGCATTAGACTGAGGAATCTGGGGTGGGGGAGGAAGGCTGTTATAAATGCAACAGACACTGAGAAATGATTCCATAGGTGTTTGTGTCTTACAGTGCTGACACCCATCTGCTACTTACAGACTTTCTTGGTTTTACTCTTTAGATACTTTGGGCTCCTTTCTTAGCATTAAAACCACAATGACACACATTTTATAGGAGGAGACAATGACCCAGAGGTCTTGACTTGCCAGCTGTAACAACACAAACGAGGGACAAATCCAACATTTTGAATGCAGCACTCTCAAACTTCCAACTCCCACCTGCAAACATTTTTCCTCTTATTAGAACACATCTTCAGCTGACTCCTATGTGCTGTCCTGCCTGCAAGTTTTATCATTCATTAATTCAAACATCATGCTGAAGAAATGCACCACTGCAATCGTGTGCTCTAGACTGAAGCACAGACTGCAATCCCAGGGTTTGGTGTGCATGACTCACAATCAAGAAATGGCCTAAGCTCTTACAAAGCTATTTAGATAAAGAAGGAAGATACAAAACAGATTCCAGGGCCAAATGATGACTCAGGGATCATCTTGTGGTACTCTGTCATCCTGCATTAGGGGACAAGCGGATTTGGCCCCAAAGGATGTTTCGAGTTCCTGAGGATATTGGATGGTGACAGATAAACCAAACACCCTGCATCCTGTTTTATTTATCTGCAGTCTGTCTTGTCAGTCTGAAAGGCCTTCTAGAGTTTCATAGGCTTCTGTATTTTCTTTTAGATACTACCCTGTGTAAGCAGTATTTAACTAGCACAGCAGGGGAAGGTGTAGCCCTCTTCAGAAGAGAACCAGCAGAGGACAATATAGGGCATCTCTCCACAGGCAATGGGAGGCTTCTAGGTCATACACACTCAGTGTAAATGGATGTGGCATGGCAGCAGATAAGAGAAAAAAATGTGGCTGCCTTCCCAGTGACCTTATGAACTGACAGATGGCATAGCAATTCACAGTTTCATATTTTACTTTTCCTAACATGGATGTTAGAGGGGGTGAAGGGGGAGAATGAGCTTCCCAAACGCATCCAAAGAGATGTGAGGGATGATACTCTGGACACCATTCAGATGCACAAGGGGTACAACCTGTCATTGCAATGAAAACCCAACTGCAAATTCCTCAAAGCTATCCCAGCATTTCTTAATGTCCCACACACAGAGGTCTGCATTTTGCTGTGATTGTGTGGTCACAGTTCTTTAGTCACCATCTTGCCCAAATCACTCTGCAGAGCAGCATCTTCCCTCAGCCCTGCCAGGCACTGCTCGCTGGCTCTTCAAACCAGGCACCACCAGGAGCTGCAACATTCACAAGATTCAGTTTTCTCCTCTGATTCTGGCAAGCTGCAATTTGTTAATTCCACATCTGCTGCAAGACTCCCAGCTTGTTTTCAGGCCAGTGACCTTAAGGAAATGGGAATCCTCACAGATTGTGGTACCAGAGGTTATATAAATATGTCAGATTTGAGGAAATATGGGAGAGACACTTGCTAGAGAAGGCACACTAATGTTACAGTAAAAACCCAACTATTTTCCATATGCTAAGAAGTTACTCATTTTTCCTATGAAAGACCAGAGGAAATTTTCTGGATTACTCTGGGGAATACAAATGCATTTTCAGAGAAAACTAGCTATCACTCCCAGAAACCACTCCCCATTTTGCATCCTTACCCTCAGACATCTGCCTAAGCCAGCAGCCAGCCAGGGCTGATGGCCAGTGCTCTTTCATTACAGGATGAGCAATCTCATCAAGAGCTGGGTAACCAAGTGCAGCAAGTGCAGGACTGAGAAAGTGACAGGGCCTGTCAGACCGAGATTTGCTGAATGAAATGATACACTGCTGATGACTATTAATTTAAAGCCTCGATACTCATTTAGGTTTAATTGTCAGGATGTGCTGGAAATGTCCAGTCTAATTTTATCACTTACTTCCCTAGCAGAGCCCCTGATCCTCTGTTTTTAACCAACACTGTGTGAGAGGCTTTGCTCCCTGCTTTACCTAATTTTCAAAACTTAATTGAGTTTGGCACTTGCACGATGACTGAAGCTGACAACTCGATTGCTGCCATAATTTCTTATTTTCTCAAGGAACAAGAGCTACAGAACCTGTCTGTAGCCCATGGTTTAGTTCTCCACATTGCCTCTTGGTTAACTTCCTCATGGAAAGGGCATTCAAAAGCAGAGTCTAAACACAGGGTTTTGAGCTGAGAGCTGCAGTAAGCATAAATAGCATTCCCTACAGGGATGTTTTACCTCACTGTCTTTGGGACATCTCTGCACTTTTGGTACAGAGACACTGCAGCTGGGTCACTAGAAGGTAACCTAGCACCAGAGATGTCAAGAGCATGGAGCTGACACACAGCTGGACCAGCTCTGATGCTTGAAGCCCTAACTAGTAACCTAAAAACATACTTTTTGCTGGCAGTCTACAGCTAAAGGTTAATTATAAATCTTCCTTTGCAGCCTACAAGTCAAGGCAAACTATCAAGCATGCAGAGCAGCTAAGCTTTGTGTCTGGTTGAAGGTAAAAATGTAAACTCTGCCTTGAACTCTTGCTGTCAGGCTACAGACATGGAGTTTCTGATCACAAGCCTTACTGATTTTCTCAGAACTTCATTAACTCTGGCCCACTTCTCAAAAGACAGAGACATAGGCAGGGCTTGTAGAAATATAAAATACTTGAATCTGCAAGACAGAGGCTTCCAGAAAGCTCTGCTATTTAGAAACTGCTTCTGCAGTAAAACCCCTTCATGTTGAAGAAGAAGGAAGAGAAAGTCCTCCAGTCTCTTGCTAAGGAACTCTCAGCACAGCTGCAAGAAGCAGTTGGAGGCATCAGCCACAGCATGAGGCCTCCAACCTCTGTGACAGGAGTGAATGGGAAACAACAAGTCCAAGTCCACAACACCTGGTCAGGGCAAGGAAGATGAAAAGGCTAAAGTACCTGGGAGAAGGCAGAGCTCCCAGACTCACTCATCACCCCCATCCCCCCTGGCCCAAACCTTCCAGGTAGGTTGCTGCCAAGTCTTTAAACCCCACTGCTAGGAAGCTGGAACTCAAACAAATACGAAACTGGACAGTTTTTCAATAAAGTATCTTGCTAAAATAAAACTAGGACGCTTCTGCCATTTTGCAGAGAATGCTGAATCAGCACAGAACATCCTTGCTTGGGAAATTGCTCCCCAGACCACTGGCACACTTAGTAAATCCCTAAGACAGCTAGCTGAGGAGACATGGAGATTTCCTTCAATACTACACTTACTTTTTAAAAGGCAAAGCAAAATCAAGAAATTAAAACCTCCTGGGATTAACACTGCTCTGAAAAATGAGTTCATACTGTCTCTGCTCCCAAATTAAACTGTTTCTTTAAGCACCACAGCTAAACTCATTATATATTCTTACCAGCAATATGCTATTAATATCAGATGTGAGCAGATAGCCTTGCCCTGCACAAGACAATGTGGTTTTTTTTCCATTTTAAAATATTAATTCCTCTGTAATGCAGAAAGCTCTGAGAGTTTTAAAGCATTCTTTAAGTGTCATGAAAAAGGCAATGTAACTAATCAGAAACAGCAAAAATGGAAACAAGATTAAGATATCACAATTCAATTTCCTAGAAAATAATGTGCCACCAGCTGTGTAAACTTTCCTGTAGCTAAAACAAATATTCTGAAAATAAGCAGGCAGATGCTTTACACTGTAGCCTGTCTCCTCAGGCCTCCCAAAGAACTCTCAAGTTGTCTCTTAGATTGTACAAGGGCTTTAAAGACAGCCACAGAACAAACTGACTTGATAAGCAGGATTCTGAGCTATCTTTAGTTTTTATGTTCAAGTCATTAACTCAGAGCTCCTGCAGACACATCCAGTGCTGCACTGCACACACTCTGTGGTCCCTGAATGCAACAAATAAGCAGCTGGACTCTGGTTTTCTCTCCCAAACAGAAGGGCAAGGGCCTACCTGCTGATTCCAGTGACAGGCACTGTGCATTCTGTAGAGTTTCCTCTTCTGGAAGCTGTGAAGTGGCCTTGTTCGGGCAGACGTGCTCACATTATTCACTGAGACAGATCTGAGTCTTGTCCTGTCTCTCCTCCTTTTCTTGATGTGCTGATGGTCAAGCAGCCAGCTGCCTGAAGAGGATACCTCTCTGCTGTCTGAAGCTCTGCAGTTTCATGAATAATGAGAGGAAATACAAAATGTCAGATATGCTCCACATGCACAGGCCAAGATTTCACACACTGATTAGCATTAGCTATCTAATTCTCAGAGAATTTTATAAACACCACAAGGTTTTAGCATGCTGTTTCAGACAATTGTTTATGTGCTTTGTTTGTTAGTTAATTACTTCCATGTCAGGACAGGAAAGGGAGTTTATCACCCTTCTTCATCTTTCTGCTCATGGAAACAAATGTCAAAATGAAGTTAAGCCCTCAAGCATACACCGAGTTTTGTTTTTTACAAATTCAAGAACTCTCTAATTTTTTAACATGTATGAGTTTCAAGTTACAATTAATATTTCCCTTCATACTGATGTTCCATTCAAGACAGCAGTCAGGCTAGCCTAAAGGAGACCTAGAGTTCTGTCCTAATACTTTGAAGATTTTCTGGTTTTGCTCAAGAACTGAAACCTAAGTAAAGCTTTACAAACCAGTGATGATTGAGCACAGGGTTGCAAATCAAACTCTCTTCAACTTCAAATGTAGAGAGTCAAAATCAAGTGCAAACATGAGGCAAAAAGCAGGAGAAGCCACTGCATGTATGTGTAGAACAACCTCACACCATTCCCACCAACCTACAGCCTGTCTGGTGACCAGAACAGCCACCACTACAAGGTAAGAATTTAAAACACTCTCCCATTTGGGGGGTGGGAATGACTCAATAGGAAGAATGAACTTTCCTGTTACAGTTTTATTTCATCCCTGCAGCAACATCTGCCTGCAAAGTTGAAGGCTTGCTGCAAAAACCACTCAAGTGTGCTTTTATTTTCACAATACTGAAGACCTTGATCACATCTCTGAATGCTCTGAGCAGCGCAACTACACAAGGTATTTTGGCCTTGGTTCATAACAGGTCATCTATGTGCACAAATGATTATTTTGCCTTATGACAAGTCACAGTTTTATTAGTAAAGTTGTGACACAATAGAACATGAAAATGAATTTATTACAAGGCCACTTGTAAATCTTTTTTGACAGGCAGTATTCTTTAAACAGTACATTTTTATTAAATGAGAGGGCTTGTTATGGAAGTGTGATTAAACACCATCCCAGGCTGTTGTGGAGTGGTAACAAGGCTTTACACATCAATATAATCCAATAAGCAACACAGACACATGAAAACAACATGCTAATTAAAAGAGGGATTGTACAAAGTATTTAAAGGAACACAGCAGTAAGTGCCAAGAAAAAGCCCAAAATACTGAGGCATGACATTCTTAATGTTCACACTGCATTTTTAAGGCTTGAGAAAGAAATACAAGGTTTACAGTCCATGGAAAAGATTTCTTAAAATACTCTCTGAATTCTCAAAAACATTTTCTAAGTCAGATGGTCCCAAGCTCAACTTGTGGATTTCCACGTGCCTCTCTCTTAAGTGAAGGACAACTTGGACAGATAAATTAGACCAAAAAGCTCCTCAGCCTGGCTCTTCAACTTGTGTGATTCCTGCCTTTGTTCTGGTGGTCTGCTGAGGCCCTTGCTAATTTCTCTGCAGTCTCTGACATCTGCTCTATTTACCCTCCTGTGCCTTGCAGCAATGCACTGCTCCAGTTTCAGATGAAGAGAGATCTCATCTTGGTGGCCTGGAGCTCAAGTACATGGCAGTGGGGTTTTCCTGCCACTTGTGTAGAAGGTTTCCCAATCAAGCCTGGAGTTACCCATTTAGTTTGATCTTAGTCTGAGTGATTTTCAAAGAGTAATTCTACAGAAGAGCAAAATGAACCATGGCTAGATGTGAAAGTCATGAATTGGCTAGAATGCCTCTTTCAAACCTCATAGGTTTGCTTTTCTTGCTCTTGACCTTACTTCCAGATGCAAGCTGCACAGCAAGCCATCAGACAGGCACTATTTGTCCCTAAGTATTGAATTTTTCCTTCCTCTCCCTCCACTAAAAAATGGGTATCACTAGCTTAGTGATTCTGGTTTTATGATACTGCTTTTAGGAGCATCTACCTTGATGCAATGCTTTGGGCTTATCCTGGCACCTAGATTCAACTGGGCAAGGAAAAGCCACATAGAAAAAGGGAAGGCACTAATCTAATGAGGCCCTGACAAACGGCAGTCCAAGGTTACCCATATTCAGTCAACCAGGAACTGTCCATGCACCTTCACTTCCACTGTAACCAACTGTACTGCAACCCCACAGTTACCAACCCCAAAGCATCTCATGCTTAAACCTACTTTAAAAGTGGAAAATTGTCTTTCACATCAATAGCCTACAACTAATTTCAATAACTTATTTAAGTGAAAATTGCTACCATCTGTTTTTCTCCATCTCAAAAATAATAAAAAACACCTTTATTTTCCATTTGATTTTGATTTCTGCTTTCTGAAATACTGAATACAGCCAGAATGAACTCTAGAAAAAGGGGAGAAGCAGCTAAGAATTAAGTTAATAGCAGCATGTAAGTTAAAAATTAACTAATAAGTTAATTCAATTAATTGAACATAGAGCTACTACAACAACAAAATACCACCAAAAACCTGAAATGCTCAAAAAACCCCAAGAAGTAGGAGACAGTGAATTTCCCTGCAGGATTCTCACGAAAACCACTATTTCATGCATCTTTAATGAACAGTATTTATTGGCAGATTTCAAAACACTTTGTAAGCAGTGAAAACTTAAAATAACCGTTTAACTCATGTTTAAGACAGCATCTAGAAAGCCCTAAAATCTCTCAGATTCCCTTCCAACACCTAACTTGCCAAACTCTAGTTTAGAGCTATGGCACTGAGAAAATCTTCCAAGCTCTAACATTTTTCTTTGGATTTTTTAAAGTATAAAACAACAACCTTAGAGAGTGGTCCACGAGCAAACAGTGTGTTACTCATGAAATGGAAAGACTAACTTTGGACAGTGACCAATAAATAAGAAGAGAATTGGCCTGAAGTTACATCATTAGAGTCTCTCATCATGAAGTTAACTTCATACACTCCTAAGAACATTTTTAAAAGCAAGAATTCTTCCTCATGTGTCTCATGAAAATGTCAGATTCAAGGCACAGCCTGAATTACTTTCTTCTTCCATATACCCATATCTATTAGCAATTCCTCTTTCAGGACTATTTTCAGTCCCCATCTGAGAGGAACCTTCTGATTCTCTCTTACATGCTTTGTAAACAATTGATACACCAGGAGCAGGGATGGCACAGGCCAGGACCCCTCCATCCCTCAATTCAGGTCAGAATCACACAATCAGTGTGGAACAGACGGCAGCTAAGGAAGCTGCTCACTCTAATCTCTTTGTGGGAGCAAAGCTGAAACAGACGGTGTGGCCAGCTCTTCTTGGAGCCAGGGAATTATGTTCTGCTGCACACTCTGCCATAAACACCCCAGCTCTAGATGGAAACAGTTTCTTCATCCACCTGATATTAATTAAGACTTGTGAATCCTCAAAAATCACATTACAAGTATCTCAGGAGAAATATCCAACATATCTAGACCTTTTGTAACTGTATTCAATTAGCTTAATATTGTTTTGAAACTAATACTTATTACAGGCTGTAGGGTACTTAAAATCCCTGAATAAAAGAATTACTAAGTAGTATGGACTAGCACTGAGAAACATTTTTATAAAATATTAATTTCAACCTATAGTCATCCTGGAAGATATGCCCCTCCAGAAAAAAATACTTTGAATGGAAGATAGCATCTCCAAATTCCTGAAAATGTGGGTGGCAAAGATAAACTTGGCCTTTTAGTGAAGACTGATCTGCTTAAAATTAATGACGTTACCACTCTGACACTGACCCCTGCTGAGACACACTGCTTACGTATTCTACTAATCTAGTTTGTCAGTTTTCCAGAAATAAAGCTGCACTTATTATGACAGAATGCATTAAGTCTGAAAAAATCACAATAAACATGTTCCTATATTCTTTCACTACTTCACAGATTCATCTTCCCAGTACTTAAATGGAGTTATAGTGACTATACTTTTATATCTTTAGAAACAACACAAAACTCTATTTTCAACCTTAAAATCAAGACCTGACTTTTCCTGAAGCCTGCAGAAAGCAGCTCTCCTTTCCTTATTTAATGTAACTGTAATGTAATAATCATTGTAATGAGGATTAGTTCCATATAAATAACTTTATCAAAAGTTATTCTCAAAAAAAACCCTACCACACTGTGACCCACCTGAAGGAGATGCCATTGACCAGCTGTCTGTGTCTACAGGTCTTGGATGAAAGAGATGAAGAAGCTGGAGACAGGTTGAGTGGAGCAATGAGGCTGCTGATGATTTCACTTAGTTGTGCACTCTGGAAAAAAAATAAAAATTAAAGGTAATCAGACTTTTATCCAGACTAAACAGCTCAAAGGTCCTGGGATTTTTGTTTTCCTATGCAGGATTTCATGGAATAATCATATTTAGTTTCTTCCTGTGAATAACTGTGTTGGCATGGCTTTTCTTTCACAATTATTATGTTCAACTCCACCAAAACCCAAATAAAACACCAACAAAGCACCAACACAACCTTGAACGTTGTTTATATACTTGAAGTAGTACCCTAAATACATTAGTGATCTTAGTATTGTAACCTTTTAAAATAAGAAGTATTTAATAGTATTTCCTTTTAAAATTGGTCTTTTAAAGGAAAAGACAGCAGAACACTTTACAGCTGATATTACAACAGCTGCAGCCAGAGCTGCTAACTGGCCATTTGACAAGCATTTCAACAGGGGAAAAAAAAAGGTCAACTTGTCTATTCATCGTACATTTTGTTCACTCAAAGTATTTTTGTTCTTAAAAGAATCCTCTTCATTGCTTACTACAGTTTGACAAAGGTGTTTTTATAAAAGGAAGTGTAACTACTTGAGGACTATTGTGATGACAGACAGAATGAGTAAGATCTTCTGGTATCCTCAAAAATAGCAACAAGAGGCAACCACCCCCCTTCTCCTGAAAAAAAACCTCCTGATTTTCAAAACTGACCCAAAACAAATGAAACAAATGTAGCCAATTTGTTAAGACTAAGAATTATTCCTTCCAAAGCAATGAATTGTGGACCGACTCCAAAAACATTTCACAATGATTTTTTGTTTTAAATGTCAGACCTTAAAGGCTATTCTCACAATAAATGTAGCTTGCTTACAGGAAACTGTGTTCTGCACACTGAACAGAAATTAAATGTATCTGTAATGGCATATTCCTTTTTTTAACAAAAAAACAACCTTCTGCATCACTTTGTTGGATTTTCATTCAGAACCAAGAATGTTTAAAACATGAATTGCTAGAGGTTATCTAGTAAGTTTTCTTTACATTTTGATTTTACATTTATGCAGAAAGAGGAAGATATTTTTGCTGTTGTTTCATTACAACTCACATACTTTCTGTTAACATTGAGGTGGTGTAGTCAGGTAAAAATTTTACATCAGAATAAAATTGAGGGGTAGATATTAAAGCACAGAAATAGCAAGTCAATTATAAAAGAACTGGGCAAAGCAAACAAGATGCCAGTAAAATAGCAGATTGATTTAAAAATCTCAGCATAATTCATTCTGTAAGGAGTAGTCTTTACTGAATATAAGAGCATTAAAAACATGCAGACTTCCAAAACACAAGGCAAAACATACATGTAACTATGAAAAGGACTTGAAAACAGTATTAATAAAAATTGCCAGCCTTAGCCACTTTTATTCTACACGATTTTTCTTTTGGCTCACAAGCAAAATTACTTATTTTTAACAAAGAAATTCTTTAACACCTGACTGAGGAATTCTGTGGGAATACCTGTAGATGTACTTCAGGCTGCAGCATTGTTGTTGCTCCTGACACTGACCAAGAAACTCAAGACTTTCAGAGTTAAGAACAGAACTGGCAGTCAAAAAGGAAATCAAACTCCAAGGCTTTTAGTGGTGTAAAAGAGAAGAAATCCAGTGTGTTGTGTGAGATGTGTTAGTCTACTTCCAAGTAATTTTCAGATCATCAAAGTTCTTGGACCAAGTTTGTGGCTACTTGGGGACCAGGAAACAGACCACTATCCCTTGACTCATCAAAAGTCTTACTGAAAAATGTGTTTAATTTTCCAAGCCACCACTTAAAGAGGGCCCATTCATCACATTCTGAAAACACTCTTTGGGTTAACTTATGCAATTGCCAGCACTGAGCACATAAATTTCCTGTTTCATTGCTTCCTCACTCCTGCCTGTGGTGGGTAAGATTTACCAACCAGGGGGAAGCATTTTAATAACAGGAAAGTAGGACTATCAAATAAGGAAAAATTGGCACAGAGATTCAGGAACAAGCACTAGTACTTAATACTACTACTCTTAAAAAATGTGTGTATGACCAGGAATTTATGCAGAACAGCAAAGCAACAAATTATTGCCCCATGGTGGCTTTGTCAGGTTTGTTTTACATAAACTGCATAAATTCATTCTGAAAAACAAATTTCCAGTATCTCGTTCAGCAATGGGATCCTACCACATCCTTCATGTACTTTCAAGAAAAAGAAAACCCTGCTGGAGTCTGCATAGTATTGCCTGGAATCAACCATGGAAACAGCCATTTTACACCCTGCAAAGCAAAACTCTGCTCACAACTATGTCTCCACTGTACCCAGCAAATACCTGGAATTCCTCAGCTCTGAACCAGAGTCCTACAATGCTTGAAAAGGCAGATGAACAATTGTATTCTGCTGGGGCTTTTTTATTTTTTTTATTTTTAATTTCAAGTGCACTATATCTCCACTGTCAGCTGTTCTCTTTCATCTCACATTAAGCATTTCCTGAAACAATCTGTGCAAACTCTGCACTGACCCAGCTCTAAAGCAGGGGCAGGTTTGTGGATGGTTCTTAGAGGTTGTTATGTGCCTGCTTGGAGGGAAACAAAGTGATAACACAGCCATGCCAGAAATAAAAGGTTAATTTGTAAACCTGGTGTACAGTGTAGTTATTTAAGCCGTTCCACTAATGACCACCCAATGCCAGGACTGCAAAATATCTTTCTCTCTGGAAGTCATCACCATGGAACATGCCTGTTTCTGAAGCCAACCAGTCAGATTTGTTTAACTTTACCTGTTTTTCTATGTTCCTTAAGAGCAGAGTGGGACTGCTGGGTGACATTTCAAAGTCGTGCTCCGGCAGAGAATCCTGTCTCTCAATGGCAGCTGGTGAATTCCCTGTGGAGTTTAATAAAGCTTCTTGGTCTGTCAATTGTATTTGCTTCTTCAAAATGTCTTTTGGAAATGGGAATTCTTCTAAGACCACCATCCCCTAGACAACAGCAATTGAACACAGTTGGTTGACAACAGATTAACTCTCCTAAATAATTTTTAAAGGGCACTCAAGCCTGGAACATTCCTCTTAAATCCTCCTGACAGTTTTCAAGCACTTAGCTAGATTTAAAATACACTTCATAGCTAAAATATAGAAATAGTAGGCATTCTTTTTTTAAAAAGCTGCATCAATTATACTACCCCTTGTAACAGCAATCCCTCCAGTGTTATACCACTGCTTAAACACTTGTGCCAAAATTCAAATCAGAAATTCATACTTATTACAATATTATATGATAATTTGCCTGCTGATTTAAGAGGAGGTTTTTCTCTAAAAAACAATCACCCTTTGATTTGAACTTGGTTTTAGTCTTTGCAGTCAATAAACTTTGCTGGAGGCATTTTAAAGTGCTCTATTTCTCTTATTCCTACCCACATTCTATGCAAAACATCAAGGCTGTTATTTTTATTTGGCAGAAGTTACACAATTCTAAACAAAAGTCTTTTACAAGTTCATAACTGAATTTTTTAAGGTGAGCATTTTTAGAGTTTCATAATTAGAAATAACTATCCTAAATATTCTAGCTCTGTCACTACTTTTCAAGACCATCTGCACAAATATGGTATCAGCCATGATGTACCATCTAGGATGTCACCTGATAAAGTAAATATAACTTTATATGGTAGGGAAATAACAGAGTTTCATAAATGGAACTAGAAAAATAATACCCCTATTGTGTTTTCCACGTGACAGATTAGAAAAAAAGAAGTTTCTAGTACAATCCTAGGTAACATATCAGTTGGTTTAAGAAGTTAAAATGTTAAACAAAATAAAAGCAAAAATAACCTTGTGACAGTCAAACCCAGTCCTCAAATAGTTCCTTGGTTTGTCATTATCTTGAGCAAATAAATTTAATACCAAAAACGGCTATCAAACCTCTCCAGGCTTTTTCCAAAGAGAAAGGGAAAAAACTTATTTGCTTTTAAACCTACTAACTATTACTCAAATATCAAGCAGGTATTAAAAGAATGGGATCATTATAATTCTGCCTCAAATTTGTCTTTCTAATGGGAATATTCCAATCAAAGAACAAGGGAGACTGCCACAATGTGAACACGAGGAAGCTGTATTGGTATTTCTGTAAGCAAGACAAACATCACCTAGATTGTGGCTGTGGAAAACTAAGGATCCTGTAGTTTCAGAGAGATCTTTACTACTGCCTCAGCAGCAACTGGCTTTCAAACATAAAAGCAAGTCTCAAAGAGACTTCAAAGAGGAGACCAGGAGAAAAAGTGAAATTGTCTTGTTCTCGTTGTGCCTAACTTATGCCATTGTTTGAATGATAAACTCAAAGCTGAGAATAAAGATAATCTCTAAAAATAAACAAAGATGCTTGAAAACTTGGTTTAATGTCTAAGAAGGGCACAGAGATTCTGAATGTCCATCAAGTCAGTGCCAGATTTCCCACACAGATCACAGCAGATGGACACAAATCCAGATCAGTAGCATTCTATGGGCAGTACATTCAAGGAAATTCAAGTAGAGAGCTAATTTTTGTGTGCCACAACTGGAGGACAACCTACCTCAACAGCTTTTAAACTCCTTTAGAATTTAGAATCTTCAGTACTTTTTAGTAAAAGGATCATAGGTCACGACCACAGAGAGTCTAAAATATCTAAAACTGAAATTTTGAGGTCAGAGGAATGGGAAGACACAAGTTAAAAGTGTTGAAAAGAGAGACACACACACACACACACTTGCTTCCAATGGAATTTTATTTTTTGAAGTTTTAGAAACTTGTTTACCAAGCATGGAAAGAGGAAAGCAGGAAAGGAAGAGGAAAATTGACTCAGTGTATGGAACAGGAGAGATGGAACAGGCACATAAGCAAAGAGGAAGAGTAAAGAATTAGAAGACTAATACAGACTATATTACAAGTTAAATGGGTTACACTCAGTAGGTTTTGGCAATGACTGCCTTCCTCCCCAAATGGAATTGTTTTGTTTTGCAGATATAGATTTTTTTTTAAATGAAAGGACTCTCAAAGATCCAGAGGTGCTGCTTCTGTGTCTGTAGACATGGAGAAGACACACTATAGTAGGCCAGGAAACAGCCCACAAGTTACTCATCTCCTTTCCTATTGCATTATGGTGCTCAAGGAGTGGCCTTTTGCTTGAAATCGTTGTTCCCTGGCTATGAATCACATTTTTTTCCACTCAAAGCACATCAAAAACACTCTGAAACCATTAAACAGCATACAAATTCTAATGATATTGTGTAATTCCTTTGCAGCCACTAAATGAAAACAAAGAGCTCTTCTATCAGCCCACATGTCCTGCTGCTGCTGCTGCACTGGTGCATTATAAATATGTACACACAAAAAAAGTCCCATCTGAAGGAAATAGGTGCCTGCCTTCACTATGGGACACAATGCCAAACACTAAATACCACAGCTGGGAAAATGGGCCTGGAGTTTCAGAAAGGAATGTCACTAAAGATCTCCAGCAGGAAGATGACTTGGCTGCAAACCAACATACCACCTAAGGAAAATGCATGACTAAAATGATGTTTTCCTTCTTATTTCTCTGGTATTTATTTCTTGAGCTTCTGTAGTTCATCTGACCTACAGTATCATAAAGGCCAACAGCTTTTGGGTGTAAGAGTGTGCATGTATCTGATATTTAGAACAACACCAAACCATGGGCATCCTCACCCTTCACCAAAACATAAAATCTCCTTACACAGACCCTTAGACAAAGGCTCTTCATTTCTTTGTAAAGAAAAACCTGACTGGGGACAAGCTGGATATGAAAAGAAGGACTCTGAGGGCAAGATGGAATAATTTTTCTTTATTTGTTCAGAGGGAAATGCTCTCTGAGGTGATTTTCCTCTCCTTTTAAACTCTCTCTAAGTCTCATGTTCAGCCACATAAACTCTGAAGCATCTTCTTGTTGCTCTCAGTTGTGCTCATCTGACCCAACACAGACCAGAGAACCTTCATGAGCCTCACTGATGAAGAGTCAGAGAGCCCTGCTCTAAAACCCCTCACTATCACAACACCACCACACACAGGTTTGTTTCTTTTGGGTGAGAATGACCTGAGGAATCCAATAAATTGATAGCTAGATTACTAATGGTTTAGGAATGTCACTTTCCCACTGTCTAGGCAGTTCAACTTACAAAAACTAGTACATGAATTACACACATTGGAATTTTAGTAATAATTAATCCTTGACCTGTTCAAAGTACTGTACAAACATTAACCATCTAATCCTCAGAATAAACATGCACTACAAGTAACAAAAAACCCACCCTGAAAGCCCACAGCACAAAAATGAATAATCAACCATCCCATCTGAAGAGGCAACCTGGCCTCTCCTGCAGAGGGAAAAACCAGTGATAAATACAATGTACTGGCCCCCTGAAAGCCTCTAACAAAGTCACTAGAACAGATATAAAGGCTCCCAAACCACAGCCCTATACTGCTGCCTTTAAGGTACAACAGTTTTTAGCTCCTGATGTCTTTCCCACTAAATTCTGCAGGTGACAGCCTGCACAGACACAAGAAGTCTAGGGCAAAAAAAAGAGGAACAGCAACAAGGAACCAAATACATAAATGTTACAAGAAACACTGTCAAAAGATGATTTGAAAAACCCATTGATGAGCTTACAGACAATACCTTGGTGGCACGTATTTGCCTGTGAAGGTCAGTTAGTTGTTGGATTTTGTATTCTAGTTCTGAAATCTGGGCTTGAAGCCATGTCCAACGGCTGCCAATTCTAGCTCTGTCTGCAAGCCACTTCCATTCAGAAGTATAGCTGCTGTGAAGACAAAATGCTGGTTAGTCCAAAAATAAAGATAACCACATTTGCACAAGAACATTTTTGACAGCTGCTCTGCCTCATGTTGCAAGCATCTCGGTTGCTTTCAGAAGATATCTGATTCTACCCATCCAGTTTCACATCAGCTTATTTCTGTAGCAACACAACTTGCCCAAACCAGTACAAGCTGTGCTCACTGGCTATTCCCACACTAAGCTAGTTTTTTTGTTCTGGATTATAAAACTCAGAGCTGGATAAACTACCAAACCATATCAGTTAAGGCTGATCACAGATGTGTAAAGAATTCCAGTAACTCCACTGGCAAGAATCCAAACTCTTACACTACACTTCCTCCCACAAGCTTTCACAAACATTGTTTGCTAACAACTGGAAAATCTAATAAAACATCATCCAGCAATGACCAGCTAGATATCAGGTCACTGCCCAAAAAAATCCAACTGAGAAGTTTAAATTTCTTTTATTCAAGCTGTTTCATAAATATCTGTGTCAGTTTAGTTTAGTCAGATCACTCTTACTAATGTTTTAAATAGATGCTTTCTGCAATACAAAAAGATGTGCCTCCTGGTCCTTGGCATTGTGAACACCTTCATTTTATTATGCTAAATTCATCACTGGTATCAGCAAACATTACCCAAACTACACATTAAACAAATGAATGAGGAAACCACACCATGCAACAAAAAATATTCAGTAAGTTTAAGCAACACAGACAAGATAATGCAGTATTTTAGTATCCAACTTCCTACCATTAACTGAGTTCATTAATTTACAGAAAGCAACTTGTGTTTTTTCCCCAGTGAAGCTGTCAAGTAGTTTGCCACAGCTAACTTAGAAAACTGTAAAAACAGAAATCAAACTTGTAGAAAAGAAGTGTTTTTCCTCAAGTAAATTGGAATAATTACTGGATCTAGATCCTTGATGACACTGTAAGTGTTGCACATGCAGAATAATGATCTCCTGTTCCCCAGGCAATGAAGAGCACTGAAGTATCACAAAAGATATAAAAAATAGCAGATGCCAATGAACTGGCATAGGAACATAACACAAATGTAATTGCCTTATGCAGAATTTTGTGTCAACTGTCTCAACAACAAGGAGAGATAATACAGCAGAAGATGCTAGACATGTCCTGGCACGAGTGAGGAATCACCAAATCTGAGAATCCTAAAATTTTCATGGGTAATATTATAAAACATAATGTAACTCAAAATTTCAGAACTTTCAGTTTGGTTTAGCTATCATAAATAGTAAGGATAGACACATTCTCTGGTAGGTCACCTCTAAAACACAAAATCTTCTCCCTTTTTTAACATAAATTATCCTCCCACATAATTTATCACCAATTTTAACTCTTTCATACACAGAAAAAATGAATATATGAAATTATGGTGATTGAAACATCCTATTGAAATACAAATTCTACAAGGAGACAATGTGGATTACTATCAAAAAGAAACTCAAAGAACTCTGTAAATATATATGATAATAACTTACTTGCATTTTTTATATTCTACCAGTAATTTTCTTCTAGGAAAAAAGGCACATGAAGTCATCTTGTGAAAGTCTATTTCTCTGACCTAGTTTTATCTCTCTTGTATCTTCCCATTATTACCAGCAAAGAGTAAAGAGACCCAATCACTTATGCTTGAACCAGGTCTTCTGACAAGAACTTCTCTGGGATTGACAGCTTTTGCATGTTTGTGCTCCTGCAAGTCATAAAATACACTCTGCTGGAAAGGGAGGGAATCTGAATTCCAAGCTTTTAATTAAATGTGTTCACACAAGTGTGGTGGCTGGAATAGTTAAGACTTGTCTCAGGACTGGTCTGGCAAAAAGCTAGTCCTAAGAAAGAGCTGCTTAGTGAGTCTATAAAAATGCCTCAGTTAATAATTTTAACAACAAAAAAAAAAGCTAAAGAGGAATAAAGAGGATAACCAAGAAAAACCCAACAGCAGACTGACTGAGGTGTTTATTTCTGCTCCTTCCTCAAAAGGCAATTGAATAAATGAACAATGAAACACCACAAACCAGGACATTGTAAAAAGAAAGCCAAGGTGAAAGGAAATAAATCACACAGACAGATTCACCTCCCCATCTAGATACAACAGTCTGGGCAGAAAGGTGAGCTACTCTCAAACAGACAGGAGGAGCAGGAAGCAAATGAGAAATAAAGTAATGTGTCCTGTACACAGCTGGGAAACAAAAAGCAGAATGGAAAGGGCCAGAACTGGGCTTATGCCACCCACACTGCATGAAATCAGCGTGGCATAAGGGAATCCACAACCAGTATCAGACCACAGCTGTCAGCAGAAGGAATGTTAAATGTTGAAACCTCTGTCTATTACTGTCTCACACATAAACAAGAATCCTCTGCAATCACAACTCATCCTTCAAAAATGGTTGCATTTTTTCCCCTTAGACACAGTATTTAACCTTCAATCAATTGCATTCACTGTTAAACATAAACATTTTTGCTTCATTCTAAAACACTATGCAAGTATTTCTTAAGGCTTTAAATTCTATTATATAATTAAAATAAAGCATTTAATTACACTGTGTAAAAAGTGTCCTTAGGCCCCACTCTAAGGAAAGGTTTCCACTGAACTAAGCACAAACACTTGATGCTCAGGCCAAAGGAAGGAATTTTAGCTTCTCCATCTTGTTATCCCAGGCTGCCCCAGCCCAGTGCCTGCTCAAACACCTGGGCAGCTACACAGTGACATGGATCAGGGTTAATCCTGGTTAATTTTAATTTTAGGGGCAGCATGACTGAAGCAAGTTTAAGTCTAGATCCCTTTCCCATTTTTCATGCATTGCAGACAGGATAAGAGACAGAAGCATTGCTCAACTCTGTTCCCATCCCTGTCACTCACATTTGCTTGATCTTGCATTTATTTCTAATTACCTTTTCCTCTAAGCCTATATCTCTACAAATCTTTCAGTAAAGCCTGTAACTCCTAAGGAAGATAAAATCACTGTGAGCTATCCTCACACTCCTGAAGTGAGCTGTTTGCATGCAAAGTAGTACCAAACCACCCCTGAAACAAACCCCAAACCTGGGTAAATCTGTTCCTGGGATGCTAGACAGAAAAGCTTAACGTTCACTCAGTAAAGGAAGTTGTTTCAAGGTGGCTTCAGAGAATTCATTAACTCTGCAAACCCAGAGATGAAAAAACAAACCACTAAAAAACCAATGTCAGTTACAAAAATAACCAGGCCTGTCACTGACGGAGGAAGTCAGAAGCAGGTGCTAAAGTAGAAGCTCCTGCTCATGTTTTCTGTTGGGAATGAGACAAGAAAAAAGACATTTCTGTCTGTCCCACTTCCTGTGTGCTCCTCTCACAAACTATCTTTACTTAGTTTCTGTGCATTTGACTCTAAGATCGTGCATCCTCCTCAGGAATTCCAAAATCTTTCTTCTGCTAGCAACTCAGTATAAACCATGCCACACTGGTGAAGTTTCTCATGTTCAGTACTGCAGTACAACAGAATATTAAATTTGCATCATAACATTAAATAATAAATTACTGCTCTTGCAATGACTTCAAATCTGCAGACGATCTCCTACATTCATCCAGAACTATTAGAACTGGAAGAGAACAGAGAAATACTGATTTTTTTATCAATAAAACATCTCATTTAAATTGCCCTAGGAAAACATGCTGGAATTGCATTAGGGGCAACTTGTTTCCATGCAAAATACCTGCCTGCATTTCTATTTTGATTGGACTGCAGGTCAATCCTGCACAATTTACAAGAGAAGGAAAGAAAAGAAATGCAGAACAAACGAGGCACAACGAGCACAGACACAAATGCAAACAAAGTATGATCAAAAACACAGCTGGGAGCAGACACTCAGGCTGTACTAGGGCATCCCAAAGTATGGAAAAGAGTTCATCTGGGGATCACCAGCAACAGCAGAGGCAGTAAAAGCATTTTATCAAACCTACTTGCTCCTGCTGAGACTGAAGAGGCAAGTAAAGAGCACTAAGTACTGCTGGTACTGCTGCTGGAACTGAAGGGAGTTTCAGCCATGACCTGAGGACAGAATGCACAGATGAACCCTCAGCACTCTCACCTTCCCCCAAAGAGAAACACCCTGAACAAACTATGCTTTTACATAACCAAACCAACACTGCAGAACACAACAGGACTCTCAGAAGTATTTCCAGTGCCTCCATTGTGTGTTGGGTGAGATTTATGTTTTCCCAATAGTTAGGAAATAACAGGGAAGTTTTTTACAGAAAGGGTGATAAAGGACTGGACTGATCTGCTCAGGGAGGTGGCAGAGTCACCATCCCTGGATGTGTTTTAACAAAGACTGGATGTGGCACTTGGTGTCATGGTTTAGTTGAGGTGTCAGGGGTGGGTTGGACTCCACGATGTTGAAGATCTCTTTCAACATTGT
Organism: Argya squamiceps; assembly: GCA_037834095.1. Lineage (NCBI taxonomy): Eukaryota > Metazoa > Chordata > Aves > Passeriformes > Leiothrichidae > Argya > Argya squamiceps. Next base: position 1,850,409 of record JBBMKD010000002.1, read on the forward strand.
GATTCTGTGATTAAGACCAGCTCGTGCCAAAAAACAAATGCAGGCAACCTAGCTGAGCACAAAAGGGAGCTGCTAACCAAGATAAAACTGCTGTTTGGGGTTTGTGTGTGGGTTTGGGGATTTTTTGGTTGCACAAGACATGAAGAGGTGGAATTCAAACCTTAAAGGTGTATTTTATTTGTATAAGCAAACAAAACAATAAGCCTGAAAACAGTTCATAAATGATGGAGAAACACAGTGGTGTTTAAAGTGCACAAAACACACAACGTGGGACTGACAGTAAATGTCCAGGAAGGTTGGTTCAAGCAGCTATGAACGAGCACAGGAAAGAGTATTTTAGAGTGTGAAGTCCTGTGACCTTGGCAAGATTCTCCACAAGTTATCTTGTATGCTGAAAATTAAAATCAAACTGAAGCCTTCCACCTTTGTAACTCCCAGTGAGAACAAGTAACATGCCCTGCCATGACATGTCTGCAGGGACAACGACAGGATGCTTCCTGCTAAACAGGAAAGGAGAATGCTTGCAACAGACCCACATCAAAACTCAAAAAAACATCTGACAACCCATAACACAGTCATCTTTCAAAAGGCTTTAAAAACACCAATGCTTTCAAGTAACAACACTCTTAAATGCACACAAACCAGAAAGCAAGGTGCTCATATAATGTGGGTGGGGAAAAAAATCCTCCAATTCCAAAATCCTTCATTAAACACAGGAAGGGCAGCTGTTCCTGACATCCCCTCACACTTACATTTCTGCTCTTTCTGCTAGGTGATGTTCCCTTTGGTTTAATCCACATTTTTCTAAAGTGGCCTCTACCATCCCTGCTGGTTCATCTCCTCACACTGGGAACCCCTGGGCTAACAGAGCCCTTTTGCCAACCACACAGCACTGAAGTATTTGGGAGCAAGAAGCAGCTCATAAACCACAGAATGACTCTACCCCCTCAGGATAAAGAGCTAATCACCCTCCTTAGCGGGAGTCAGTGAAAACAGTGGCAGAAGTTTACTGTTTTTATGAAGGACTGATCTCCGGAAACTGAAAAGCAAAAAGAAATCAGAAGGTTCTCCAGTCTTGAATTTCCATCCAGACATCACATGACTCACCGTGAAGTTCTTGAAACATTGGGAAAAAAATCACTCATCCCTCAGTTCTCGAAGCTCACTCAGCTGTACAAAAACACAAAATACTCTCCACATGGCACTCTAGCACAAATGCTCCACAGCACACTAGTGTGGTGGGAGTCCCTCCAGGACTGGAGCTGATAAGCTGTGAACTTCCTCAGCTGCCCCTGGTTTTACACCAGCATTACCCTCAGTCCTCCGACTACACAGGGTAAAGCCCAAAAAGTCACTGTCCTGAGTACAAGTATTTTCTTGCAAGCCACTGATGTGGGCCCAGGGCTTCTGATACCTTTGCTCAACATGGTGGAGAAATTCAACACGTCCATTTTTCTTCTCTCTGCAGACACTGACAGTAAATAACAGACTACCTACAAAGACTAGAGGATTACATCATATAAAATAATTCAAATTATGTAAATTTAAATATGCTTCTATTTTAGATAACCTTATCTAGATTTTAGTCATGAGATAACAGTGTGTGCCCACTCCCAAGCAAAACCTCCAACACTTGTAATGGCTGAACAAATACATCCAACTATTAAATGACCCGTAAATGCCTTCTCAAGGACTAATTCTTCCAGCACACCTACATGATGTTTGTTTTCAGAATGGACTAACTTCAGTTGCTGCTGAAGCATTAATTCCCCTGGATCAGTTAACTGTTAAACCCCTAACAAGTACATAACTAAAAAACAGTGTGTGCTGTTTTATGAATGCAATCTCTTCTATGCATTCCTGAGTGCAAAAAAGATTAAACTGTAACGATTGTGGCTGATCAATAGTATTAGGGCTGAACAACATTACACAAAAAGCCACTATTTACTGTGGCAGTTCACTCCCAGCCTTTGCTCAGACTATCCAGACCATGCTGCTGTTTTGGAATAACCAACACCAAACCAAGCTATGCACTCCCCACTTCACTCCCCTACTCCAAAAAATCAATCAAGGGAATTTCTCTGGTGCTCAAAATGAGCCTGCAATCTCTCTGATGATCTGCAGCCAGCTCATTCTTCTGGATCATTTGGTGATTAACAGGAATTTTTACCTGGCAGATATTTTTCTCTGGAACACTACACAGCTTCCCAAAGCCTGGGTTATAGTTCTCCCTATCATCTACAGATGTCAACAACAGCTTATTACAATTTCTGGCTCCCATGCCTGGTCTCACCATCCCTGACACACTGAGGCCATTTAATATTTTCAGAATTGCATCCAATAATGCATGTTGATACCAACACATAATACACATCTTATCTTCCTAAACACAAAAACTGTATCCAGCTGAACATTTCTGCTACACCATCAGCCTGAGGAATGTATGCAGTAACACCTGAAATTATCAACCATAGCTGTGATTTGTCTCTTGAAGAGAAAATTCATGGAGGGTAAAAAAATTAAGTAGCAAGGAATTAAGTAGCAATGGAATCAAATTTTTACATCTTCCACAAAACAAGAAGGGACAGTGGGAAGGATAGAAGAGGAAAATCAATACTCAGAGAAAAAAGGCTGTAGAAGAAAACTGCAAATAGGAAAAGGGAAAGTCTCTGTGCTTAGTCCTAGCAAGGCAGAGATTTCATAAACATTTCACTGGTGCACTATTTATGCTCCCTCATCTGAGAAATCACATCTTCCAAACTGAAGAGATGCCACAGACAGTATTTGTCTGCTGCAGGGTTCCTGCAAAGGATTACACCACTGCTGCTGTTTTATATTAGAAATTGAACTGCTTTATTTGCACTGAATTCTTAACTCAATTTGGGGACAGAATAAATTAAAAATTCAGCTTCTTAAAGGCTCTGTGAGAGTGCTGAATCTTTCCAATGGCTGGCTTCACAACCTGGTAGGTGCTCTTCACCTTCACTTCTGTTTACATAATTCTTTAGAGCTGAGTTAATTATAAAAGGCCAAGTGGGTTAAGTGAAGGTGGAGTCAGTCAGAACACTGACTGCCCAGAAAGAAAAAACCTGCAAAAGGTAAACAACCAGCAGCATTTCCTCTTAATAAAATAACTCCAAACATGCTGTAAATTGAGTCCCATGGCTTTTGTTTAAAATATTTTAATATTAATTTTAGGATTCTATTGTCTGCTCCAGCACCCCAACATGCTGTACATCAGTCCAATGAGAAGCAGAGAAGCAGGTGGGGCTAAAATGCAGAGAAAGAAACTTCAAGAACAGCAGGGCTGCCTAGAAATGAGCTTCTTTACTTGCCTTTGAAATGGCACAACATCAATAGATTAACAACAAAACACCAGGAACACAGGCCTAGAAATTCTCTCTAAGTATTACACAACTGCCCTTCAAAAAGAAACCAAGCAGGACTACATCTGCAGCCCATGCTCAATATAAAATAAGGCAGAACTTAAAAAAGACATTCCTTTAAAGATCTGTGCAAATGGAACATTGTGACAGCACACAAGCAGCACATCAAGGGTGTCCAGCCCCTAAAGTTTATTCCAGAATCTGTATGTGTATTCTTACAAGGACAAGATGGGTATGGTATTCAGGTGAGCTCCAAATCCATCTTCTAAGTCAGTGTATACAGTGTGTACATATGGCTGCAGGTTAAACCCTGCAATTCAGCCTGCAGGGACAAGGGCTGGGGAGTGTGATGAATGTACATTTGAACAGTTTGGTGTTTGGGTGTTTTGGAGGAGCCTGGGATGGAATTTCACTGAGTTTTCCTGCTGCTCAGTCTACCCCACAGGCTGGGAAGAAAGGGATTTTATGGTGCATGTATATTCAAACACAGACCTTCAGCTTTATTTGTTTTTCCAACACCAGAATCAGTAATTGGAAGTTTGATAACTGAAAATTGAATTGATTTAAATTCCCCAACAGAAAACTTCTTTTGACTCCCAAGAGCTAGGCAAAGTGTGTGGATGAAAATAAAATAATTTACAGCTGTTTCAGTAAAAAAAAGCAAGGTCAATATATTTAAATCCAACATCTAACATCACATTCCTAACCCATATTTAGCAGTATGAATGAAGCCCTGTTACAGGAGAGCATTCCTATTTTGGGAAGTCTTTATGCACACTTTTTACTTCATGTGAAAAGGAAAGCACTTAAATGATTTCCTGTATCAGGGGCCCATGTATGCTGATTTTCAAAGGCACTGGGTGTATCCCTTTGAAGTAGATTCTCACTAAATCACTGTTAGCTATAAACCATAATAACACTGCCCTTGCTTCACATGAAGTGTTCATCGTTGTTTATAAACAAATCTTTTAATTAAAACCAACACATTTCACAGCTTAGTGAAAGAAAAAAGCTAGCCATAAAACACTGATTAATCAGCACTTGACATCAAGCACCAAATTCTTTTTGTCTCCAATTTCATTAAGCATACAAGGTTTTATATGTATACACATGTGCCTGCTTATTAGATTTGCTATTCAACTATCTTGACTGTGTATTATAAAGTTATTAGGAAGAGCAATGCCAAATTTTTATTTAATATGAATTCAACACCCATCCAACATAAAAGATTCGAGATCCCCAGCTCCAAGTTTCTCTTGCAGGTTAAAACCTGTCAAACCTTCTGCCCTTCACTAAAACCCTTCAGTCTGCCTTCAGATGGATGTAATTACAGGTTAGAAATCAGGATCCCCACTCACAGGAGCATTACTCTGGTACTGTGAGAACAAAGTCTTGCTAAACAGCAAGTTTTTATTGCTGCACAAGAAATCTCTAAAGCAAAACAGGAAATGCACGTGGGACTCTACAGCAGCTCAAAATTCACCTTATGGAACCTGAAATAATACATGTATCCTTAGAGTTAAAACAGAAGGTTTCTTCTCTTTGATTCTCCTCCCACATCCTAGTGATAGGAGCCAAGAATTGAGAAAATGGAATTCTTGGAAAAGCAACATATAAAACATTCTTACATCAGAGTATTATTTGGACCAATGAATTTATACTTATTCAAAAGCTCTCATATTAACCTTCTATGCAAATAACACATTTCCTGGACTTATAAACTGAAAAGGTCTTAAAACCAGGAAACAAGTGGGTGTTTGTGCCTAAGAGCAGCATTTTGTCCTGGCAGACTCTCTTCCTCCCTGTCCCAAACTTGTAATTCACTTCTCATATCAGATATGAAGTGAAATTACAGCTCAGTGTGGAAAATTAGGACCTGACCTTGCAAAAACAAACAGCCTCCAAGACTTGCAATAAACCCTGTCCCTTAAGCAGTGTTGTGTATAGCCAAGCCTGCAGGACTGCATTGATGTTGCTCAGTTAGCCACAAGAAAAAAATGCAAGGAAAAATGGAAAATAATCTAGAACAAACAGATTAGATCTGGAGATACTAGTCATAATGTTTTCTTCCTTCCTGTATTTTCTCTGCCTTAACACTCCCCTCCCCATCACATGTTTGTACTAAAAGCAGATTTCCCATCTTCTCTTTCCAACTAGCAATCTAAAGGGGAAAAAATAAAGGAGGAAAAAAAAAAAAAAAGAAAAGAAAGATTTACTATCTCTTCACATTCATTATAAAAGTTTCCAGGCACAACATACCCTGTGGGCATGGAAAAATATAACAGTACGTCCTTGTGAGGCTTGAGGTTGCTGGAGGATAATCAGTAAAACATGTCTTTCAGAAATCAGAGGAAAAAGCATGAAAACATTTCAGAGGGGAAATCCCACCAAACAATGTATTTGGCTAGGGAAGCTGGGAAAACAAGGCATGGGACTTCTCATGAGTAGAAAGAGCTACTTATTGGGCAGAAAAATCTGTTGCAAGCAGTTTTTCTGTCTAATTGATTAGACACATGTATTACTGTTTGATGGAGCGAGCAGCTGTTTTTTCAAAGAATCACAGTGATGCATCTTTTGACTCTGGAAGATCACACATGTAGTGCCCACAGAAGAAAAACTCTGCACTCTGCAAAGGTTTCAAGGTTTCCCAAATGACCACCTGAGCATCAGAGTTCTTTGTGGCACATTGTATTTCCAGCTACATCAGGAATAGACACAAAATAAATCAGTAAGAATGTGGAGTTGGCTAGAAGAATACACACTGCTCCCAGAGTGGAGCTGTGCTGTTGAAAAACTTTTGAGCTCACATAATCATCCAATTCACCTTGTTTGAAACCTATGACTACTTCTATGTATAATCTTTTATCTTCATGAACCATAAAGATCAACAAGTTTCAGCTAAATTCAGCTGGTGAAATGCTGTCCATGTTGCATATCAAGTGTTAGTTGTGAATCCCTGAAGGAGTTTTGTGCTGCCTTCCTTGGGCACTGTGTCTGCTCTGGTTTCTAACCCCTAACTGAGCCAGAGAGCAGCACCTAAAAGCTGCCTTTGAGAAACTCCAGAGAAGAACTACCACATCCCCTGGATAGTGGGAATTTCCTATGCTCAAAATATGGAATGTACTAAAATACACCAAAAATTACTGCTGGAAATGTGGTGCTGTGAAAACTGACAGGTTAAAGACATTCATGAGTGACAGTAGCAGCAAAATTACAAAAGTCCTGAAGACAGCCAACTGTTTTTTCGTATTTCTTTTTAGTAGACACTCAAAAGAATAAAACATGTTTTGATTAAGCTCTTGAAATGAGTCTTTCCCATTACTCCAGGAACTAGAGAAGTTCAGTAAGTACTGTGAACTGCCTTCACCAGCAGACCAAGGATCTATCTTGTCTTGAGGACAGAATCTAAGTCATGCAGGAACAATGGCTTAAATATCTTACAACAGCTATTTGCAACTAAACAACAAAGGTATTGAAATAGATGGATAAAGACAATCTTACTTGAGCCACAAAGCATTGAGACACAGCTCAGAAGAGCTTATGTCAATACCCATTGGGAAAAACTCCTCAGGATAATGAGAATGAACAGGTTCAAAATGCTAAAAATAACTCCAGGTTTTTTAAACTAGCATGAGGAATTGGAGCTGGAATCAACTTCTCCCTCCTGATGGGAAACAGACTGTTCTCAGGTAAAAATGGGAACTGCAGATTCCTTCCTGCCTTGCAAAAAGAATGAAAAACACCACAGTCATGACAATGATCAGTCTCTAGTGTGATTACACCCTCAAGTTATGAGATATGGGCAAAACCAAAATATTCTTGCTATTCATCCCTACATTACTTGAACCTTATAGTACCTACAGTTAAGTATTATGAAGAACATCACAGAGGGATTCAGAGTAAAAAAAAAATTCACTTTGAAAAAATTAAAATTTTCACACAGGTGAGGAAATGAGTATTGTCTCACCTACACAATCCCATTGTTTCTGGAAGGCACTTATGGCCAATTCCCAAGAAGAGAAAGGCATTTCAAACCATGTAAAATCCACTCAGCAGAAATAAAAATGGGTGTTAACTTTGTTTCTTTTGTCCAAAGGAAAGGCAATCCAGAGGGCCTTAAAGTGGCAAGGCTGAGGCAACAGCAAACCTCACCAGCTGAACTGGGGAAAAACTGATTCACCTCTGTTACACACAAGAAGGGCAGCATTTTAGCCACCAAGGCAAATCTTAGGAAGGCTGGAAAAATGAAGGAAAACATTCTGAGCTGAAGATAAGGATAAACCCAAGTAAGAGACAGCCTGTCCTCAGTGCTGTGTTAATTCAAGCATTGCCTCAGCCCAGGCACACAGACAAGTGTTTTGCTTGAATCAGGCAGAACTTTAACTCTGAGCTTGCTGGCCCAGCAGCACACCTCAAATGCCAGTGATTCTTTCCCTGCCAACGTAACAAGGGCACTGCTGCTGAACAACTGCTCACCAGTAAGAACATAAAAAAGGGAGAAGAATAAACAACCCAAAATAAAGGGCCACGCTGAGTCAGACCGCAGATCACCTTACCCGGCTCTCCCGCCTCTCAGCAATAGACGAGATAACAGTGTCACAACAGCGCGAGCACGGAGGGAGAGCGCTGCCCCCAACACTCCCTCAGCTGCCAGCAACAGCAGCCCGGGGATTTCCTGAGCCACAGGTAATGGCTTTGCACTTAATAATCCCCTGCGGATTTTTTCATCAGTGCAACAAAGTTAACTGAGTAAGCCTTAAGTGGAAAGAGAACTACCAAAAGCCACAAGAAGGAATAAAGGTAAAGGACTGGCAAGGAGAATTAGAAATTCAAGTGTCCCCGGCAGGAAAAAAAAGAAAACCATCACACAAAACTTTGGTCCAAGTATTACATTACCCACTACCGTTCAAGAATCAAGATTTTCTCAAGAGTTTTCTTTTTCAGTTCATGTAATCACAAGAGAAAGAATCCTAGAGGCAGAGCTATTACTCAGAAGTTCAAGTATATCAGTTAGGAGAAGAACATGGATTCTCCTGTGCTGGGGAGAGCCCAAATTATGTTTTTTATTAAAATATTTCAAAACAATAATTCTTCTGCAAACTCAAATATTGAAGGTGTTCCTAACTTAGTTGACAAGTCATTATGCTTTGGCTGGACTTCAGCACAATATTTACCATTCTGACAATACATTAAAGAAAACGAAAACCTTTTCTCCTCTATTTTTCAGACCTACAGAGCTTAGCAGAGCACAGCAGAGATTTGATACAGCCTTGCTGGACTGAAGCTATAAACATGTAACAGGGCAAAGCTCTTCCAATTTCAGAAGCTTACTTGATTTCCTCTGAGCATTATGTTTTTCAGGAAGCAGAATGGGAAGTAAGTGCTTTTAAGTATTTTCTAACTTATTTTTCTAGACACTGTCTGACAGCAGAGGGTATAAGGACAGACCAATAAACACAATCCCTGTCCCGACTATCTATAAGAGCCCATGAGAAATGTGGGTGTCATGAAGCTCCTACCAAGCTGCTGCATTTGTGTGCAGCTCTGTTCTGTGTACCACAGTCCTGACTATTATACCCCAATCAACCATAAGACATGCTGGTCTCTCCAGCTTTGGGAAAAGGAAAGCAGCTGCCCATTCACTGCTTTCTAAAATTTCTTGACTGAAGAGATTATGTTAATAGTATAGCAAGGGAGAGGTAAAAAAAAAAAAGAAAAAAGGTTGTACCATTATCAGAGAGCAATTTTACTATCTCCTCTTACTCATCACTGATTTTCAAAGCCACAGTAATTTGTATTGACAAGATTCCTGCCAACTTAAGACACTACTAGTTAATGAATTTCCCTCTAGTTCTTCCTGAAAAAGATACCAGCAACAATAAAAACACCATTGCTAGCTACATTCATAGTTGCAGAGTGACTGCAGTAAGTAAATAAATATTTTTAAAAGTAAAAGTTAAAGAACCAAACTTTTTCAATATACCAACCACCAAATACTGGATGGCTTGACACCTGCATCAGATGATCATTTTTAATTTTTACTCTTTATCACAACATAACGGATTTCAAGTTCCTAATATTGACTAACTCCTAATAACTCCAGAGTAAAAGTGAAATTATTTTCATTCTGACCCCAAATATTTACAGCTATCACTATTTGATTTACAGCACCATTTGAGTATTAGCAGTATTGATATAATGCAAACTGATAGAGTGCAGTACAAACTCTAGTTCTCTGCAATCTAGTAAAGCAACTGCTCCTCACATGCATTAATCAGAAGCTCTTACTTCTTGCCAAAGCTAATTCACACTGTCAGTCTTGCTGATTTCAGTAAGACCATCTATTGAACGAGGTTACTCACACAAGATGGAATCTGCAGGTCTAGCCCTTTCCATCCTGGTTTCTAAGTGAGAAGCACATGAGTCTAAGCAGGGATTTAACACTTACGCTTCCACAGTTGTCCTGACAGTCTGGTCCTCACCATCTTCATCTGAGCTGCTGCACGTTGCATCCGAGTCCAGGTCCTTCTCCACACGGGACAGCAGCCCTCCAGCAGAAAGTGCAAAGCCTCGGATTTCACCCGGTGCAACACTAACTCCGTTCTGTACATCCACACCCGAACCACTCTCCGAAGTCGTTGTGCTGTTTTCTGGCCAACCTCCAGTGCAGCTGAGGGAGCTATTGCTCAGAAACCTAGCTGGCTCATGGAAAACCTTCATCCTCTGGAGCTGATGTTTCACAAAGCATTTCAGCTGCTGATCACAGTGTTTGATAACGTGCTTTGCCAGGAGCATTTGTAAACGCTTCTGAGTTCTTTTGGCGCGACTCATTTCCATTTGTTGCTTAGTGACACACTGGAGTAAGCGAGCACACACCTCCTCCTGGGGGCAGCTCGAAATCCCTTCTGAAGGCCCGTGAAGAATTTGGTGCAATAAATCCCCTTTTATTGTTTCAGTGCAGACTTCCAAAGCCCTACCCAACACCCCGTTCTTCTTGTACCATTTACCATTCAAAAGTTGCATTTCTTCTGCATTGCTGGATTCAGTTACACCTGAACCTGAAAGTCTCTGCATTCCTGCCAAGCTCGGAGAGGTGGTCTCTGAAAATGCTGCCCCTTTGACCTGTTGCTCTGGTTCTGAACGACAAACACGACCAAGTGATGTGTCAGCACCATTCTGTAATGACTTTCTCATCTTGGAGCAGCCAGGCTCTCCTGCTTTGGTCTGCTTACCAGTTTTGTTGCTAAAAGCAGAATTGGTACTCATTAACAAAACAGACTGATAGCACTTGGAGGATGGTGGGGAACCTAAAAGTTGCACACTGAAGATATCATTCCTGAGGTTGGGCTCAGCAGGGGAGAACCCCAGCACCGAGCAAGTAATCTGTGCGATGGAGTCCTCTTTTATCTTCTCTTCCACTGCTCTGGAATTTTCCATGCACAAAGCTGTATCAGACTCCATAGCTCTAGAGGACAAAGAAGGTGACAAGTGGATACCATGACCTTTTGTTGTTGCCTCTCTGAGGGCTGGTGTCATTATAGCTATGGTAGGTAGTTTACAGCAAACCTGAAAATAACACGGGCCATGTAAATATTCTCATTGTCATGACACAGTACAAATACAACAACTCTGTTAGACATTTCATTCTTTCAATGTCATTCCAAAATCCCATAAAAAGGACGTTATCTACAGAACACAGACTATGTTGCCTCCCAAGTCAAACAAGACCACTCTTTCTGTTTTTTCTTTATTTCATTCAGAGGCTGTTACATGGGCAATGAAAGCCTTTACGTCTCAGGGGAAAAACTGCTCATACCTCATTTCATTTTTGATTCTATCAGTCTGAGAAATAAGACCCAAAAAGTTCAGGTCTGTCATGAAACCTTGCCCAAACTGAAAAACATGACCTTGAGCAATGTGACTGGTACTACTGGGAGAAACATATTTACTGTAAGTCTATATAAAGCAAGCATTTGATTAATTATTATATATTCTTATATATACACATTAGAAACCAATCAACAGGGCTAATGCTTTCAAAACAGAAAATTCTAAGTTCTAAAGTTTCCTACCAAAAAAGAAATCTTTCCTGTGCCTTTGTATACCACCCCTTTATTCATCAGGCACTGTCTGCACAATACATACAGATTATTTTTCAAAACAAATCGAGAAAAGGCAGTTCTCCTTGACAAATCCTTTAACTTGGGGCTTGCCAATTAACAAAGGGTTCCCAGACTTTGGGGTCAAAAGACCAATGTCAACCTTCATCCCTTCTCATCAGCAGCTGCCACGTCATACTGTATCTATCCCATGCAGGAATCACTTGCACAGTTCTTACACCTTTGTTTAGGAGATGCTTAAATAATGATGATTTAATTGAATGATTTAATTGAACATGGCCTGCAGAAGCCTGAAAGATAAGTTCCTGTCAGCTCTTCATTAAGAAGCTAGAGACAAAACCAGAAACCAAAAGAGAGCAGCAGCAGGAGTGAGTGCAGCACAGCAATGCCACAGTAAATTCTGCTGAACAGTGCACTAGTTGAGCAGCACTTGCACTGCCCTCCTTTTAATGTCTCCAGTTTCCCTGATCTCCACAGCAACTGCCTAGCTCAGCAATTTTCAGTGCACACATCCCAGAAGGGGTCAATGATTCTGAGACTGCCACATATGGATCTTAAGAAAAGATCTGTCTGAAGCCTCAGCTTGTTTATAACTACAGTTTTTTACACTGAAGGTGCAAACATTAAACTGAGATGTGGAAACCTAGGGAGCTGAGAAATACCAGTTTGGATACTTGCTCCTTAACCCTCAAAACATGAAGCCAAATACAGAGCCACATGCTCCAGTACTGCCTTACCACTCTGTTATATTTTATTCACCTTTCATTGCTCCATCATGTGTACTTCATCCCTAAGGTTTTCACCTCTGCACATCACCCTCCTAGCATCACTGGGACCAGGTTTGGTGGTCCTACTGCTAACTGTAAATGATACCATTAAATCCCCAGGATTTTAACCTTGATAAATAAGCCAATAACTTGAGCCTAAAGAGGAGCTCAGCACAAAGTCCTCCCCGTGGACAGCTGTTCAGGAAGAAGCCCATTCGAGGATCAGACAGGGAAATGCATTGTTGAGAACTGGAGCCCCAAATCCTAAAGGCTCTGGTGACTCAGCAATGCACTCAGCACCTGGCTGTCTTTCCTCTTGTAAAAGCTAGCAGGCCTAAGAATTTGTAAATCCAAAGGAGTATGAATTCACTCACCAACGCCCCTAACATAATGGCAAATAACCAGAGCAAATCAGAGCAATTGTTCATGGCTAAAACAGAGAGAACTGAACAGTTCCTCTCTGGGGTCAGTGTCAGCTGAGGAGTTCCTGTGTCTGTCCTCTCCCTGAGAACCCCAAGAAGCTCTCCAAGAAGAGCACCAACCATCAGCCTGGTATCTACATGCACCTGGCAATGTATTTATAACTGTTCCAACTTTAGCATCCACCCCCTCAGTCTGAGTGGTTTAACAGGCACAGGTTGCTACTCCACAAACCCAGGAAACACCAACACACAGAGGAGCTGTTCAAGCCAAAAAAAAGTAGTTTGGAGATGTGGATCACAGACCTGTATGAAGATGGAGGTTATGCAAAGAACTGGCAGCACAAAGCTTTACAGTGCTGTGTTTTAACTCCATCACATTCCCTCAAACACCCTTTTGGTACAGTTTCAAATTTCCAGAATCACAATGAATACCATTACTTTTTTTTTTTTCCCATCTGGGGGACTTCTTTTTAATTCTTTTAAGGGAAAGAGGGGAAGAAATCAAAGCACCCTCATATGGAACATTGAACTAAAGAGTACTGACAAATCACTAATTAATTTAGAGTGCCTGACCAAGTATGCTTAAACTACAATGTAGCTAAAAAATAAGTAAAATGCTCTTGAAGAGGGAAACCACTCTAATAACCCTTTACCCAGCAACTTGGAAATTTCATATAAAGTTTCTGCCCTGAAGACAGTGTGAGACACTCAGGTGTGCTCACCTCACTACACTGACATCAAAAAGAACTCATAAAAGCTGGTACTGCCCCAGTGTTCAGCCCTTGGCATTTCTCCAAGAAGTTCTCACACACACAAGAACCTCACAGGTACAGGAGAAAAACAAAGTATCAGCTGCAAAAAAATGATAAACAAATTTTAGTACAAGCACTTGGCTTGACAAAAGTTATACAATTTACAATTTTACACATTTTATTTCATTTTGGCAGAGAGCTGCAAAAATTACTTCATTCTGCCCATACTGGAAGTGAGTTTCCAGAGCAAAACCTGCCATCTTCAAGGGGGCAAAAAATAAAGGCAAAGAGGGAGGGAAGACAAGTACTGCAAAATGGCATACTGAGAGAGTATTTTCATTCTGAGAAAAGCTTTTTTGTCACAGGTAAACCATTTCACAGATTGTTTTCTGCATTACTTGAGGTTTCAAAACCACAACAGCTGAAATTCTGCTAAACTGGCAAACAGTTGGCTTTTCATCTACTGAATAAATACTCCACTTGGAAGAGTAAGAAGTACTGTAAAAAGAAAAACTGACACTAAATAAGTACTGGGGGAGGGAAGAAACGTACCAGGCATAGAGTAAAGCAACTTTAAACCAATGTTTCAATGACTTTATGCTGATCCTCCCCTAATGCCTTCATTACCCTGGAGGATACAGCTGGGAATTGCAGTTTACCACAGAGCAGCCTGCTCTGTTCCACCACTGCAGCTACAGGTTCCTCATCCCCCAGTGACTCCTGCTCCTCTACCTCTGCTGATTTCTTCCTCCTCCCTCGACACTTCTTCCTTGTACCCTTTCCCTGCTGGGCTCACCTCACCACATTTGGCCTAAATCCTCAAACCAGTGTCTTCATGTTGGTGATTAGCAGCACCCTGTCAAAAGAAACACACCAAAACCCAGCCACAACCCAGCACACATGGTGGCATTCCCTCCCTTCCCAGCTTTTGTTTACAGTCCTTTCACTTTTTGACTCTTCTCCCCCTTGCATAACACTATCACTTTGGTTACACAACACTGCAGACAGTGTTCTGGGGGATTTTTGCTTGGGGGGAGGATTGCTTTGTCTTTTAGTGGATTTTTTTTTGTTTGTGATCTTTTCGTTTCCAATCACAATAAAACTCCACTTGGATGAAGCTTTTTAAGGCTCCTGTGTAGCAGCCTTCTCTCCTTGTAAACTGAGTAATCTTCCCTCATCATAAACACCCGAAATTTTCTTCTTACTAATCAGATTCCTCGAGACAAGGAGGAGATTTTTACGTTTACTATTTCTTTTACTTTTGAAACTCAGAAGCCTACAAACAACATCTCAAATTAATATAGCTGTTTCCAGTTTATTCACAGATTAACAGTGTTTCAGATAAGCCAACTTCCACTGTTTATTCCTTGCCTGGATGGCATTTCAAGAGCAAAGCAAAGTCCCTGACAGCAGACAGCCTCTGGCAAAACACCCAAAATTAATCTCAGCGAGAATGCTCAAAAATACTGTATTTCAACCTGCTTTAAGGCCTCTTAAGAGACAACCTGCAGCAGAGAGGGGAGCCACAAAAGCGAATTGCAACACACAGCTGCCAAAAAACCTGGTTTCCTACAGCTCTGTGCAGTTTGTCCTGTAATCCCCCAGCTCCTCCCGGGCAGCCTTCCTGATAATCAGTGGCCAAAAATAAAGAGCTCTGGCAGGAAGGCACTACTGCAGCACTGCCTCAGCCAGTGCAGCACACAGGACCTGCCCAGGGCAGCTTCCTCAAGCCCTGCCTGCTGGGAGGGATCCCTCAGGCTGTAACTGCTGCTCCCAATGTTCAGAAAACACACAGGATCACAGGGATTTCTAAGAATAGCAAGAGCAGCTCGATAGCATGGTCTGCGTTTTCTCACGGAATAGTCTGCAGCAACGACATAAAAAAAGATATTGGTCCCACTGGGCATGTCCTGGTTTAGGAGTGTGAAAGAAAAAGGAAAGAAGTCCATATTTAACACAGCTGGGACCAGCTTTTAAGAGGTAAAAAAAAAAAAAATCGTTGTAGTAGGCAGCTTTTGTTTTCACTTCAAAAGCAGAGCAGTTACTCATGATGTTTAAGCATTCTAGTATTTTGTTCTATTAATAGAGTGGAAAAAAAAAACCCCATAAACCCAAACAGGATTATGTGGGGAGTCTCCACGTTCAGCAGCACTGACTTTGCAGGCACAACTATCCAGACAAAACTGCAAACCCAGTGTTTTGTACACCCCAGAAGATATAAGTACAAATTCCTCCTACTTGGAAAAAAAAAACCCAAAACACCAAAAAGTAGCACAACACTTCCCCCCCCCAAAAAAGACTCTCGGAACACTAAGAGATCTCCATTTAAGACAGACCACCCAAAGTTTCAATTATAAAAAACATCAAAAAGGAGACACTTCAAGTGCTATTAATTTATGATAAAATCCATGACTCATTAAAATCTCTGAACAGGCTGGTTTTCCTCCTTGTTCAGATCTGCTTCTGAACAGAGAATCGATATAATTTCTGAGTTTACTACATCATCAACTAATTCTTGTTCAGCCTAGAACAGCATATTTCCAAAGCAACAGCTTTAGTAATTTTTAATGTATGTCAAATGCCTTTTGTAGTACAACAGATGCCTCTGTAAGTAAGTCGTACATATGTCTCTAACATAATAAATATCTGCAATACTTTTTGATACTTTTCATTGTAAACTCCGTATCAACATTTCAGTGATACTTGTAGATTTCAGCCTTTGAAGAGAGGGCTACAAAACCTGGTCTTAAATGAGACCCACTCAGCTCTTAAGACACTAAATAATATGACTGGAGTTTAAGCTCCTCAGAACATTCCCCAGGATTTCAAACCACGGACCACAGGCACACAGTCCTAAGGCACACAGACTGCTTTCTGAGCTGGTACATCAATCAGGCTCTAGCCAGGGTAATTTTTAGTATTTCCTTTTTATTAAAATAAGCACAAAAAGGAAGTATTTACCCTTTGACAAAAGGCATACTTTAATAATTTGGACTTTTTATTTATTTGGCTCACATTGCAAATTGGAAACTAAAAATTCCCATTTTTAATTTGCTTCCCATTAGAGAGGGGTAGGCAGGGAATACCTCAGTCGCTGCTACATTTTTGGGGGGAGATACCTCATTTTACAAGCAGGAAGCTTGCAAAAAGCGGATGGAAAGACCAGCTCAGGAGCACAGAGCACCCTCAAGGCAGGCTGCAGGACCTAGATCTGAGTTACTCCCCAGAGTTTTGCCAACTACTTCGTCTCAAGCGCCCAGCTCTGTAGGCGGCCCGCAGTCTGGGAAGTCTCAGGGTCACTCCGAGGCAAAGGAACGCGTGTCCGTAGGTCCACGCTGATCACCAGCGGGAAGTTTCCATCCGGCGTTTAAATCCCGGGTGGGACGCGCGGGGCG
>JBBMKD010000002.1:1867350-1905422 GCA_037834095.1 Argya squamiceps
GCACAACCCGCGGCTAGCGGGAGGCGCCGCCAGTACAGCAGCTCCGCTCCGGCCTGCGCCCGCCCCCCGCTACCTTTTCGGCCAATAGGATCACGGCCAGCCGCCACCGCGAGTTCTCATTGGTCTAAAGGCACGTCAATCATATGCGCGGAACCCCCGCCCACTCCTCGCGGTGCGGGGACGGTCCGGCCTCGCTGTCGCGTTCCTTTGAAATTCCAAGGGAATTCAGCAATATGGAGCTGTGACAGGGATTTTTTCGGCTGTAATCGCATTGTTGAGATGCCGGAGTTTTCTAAAGCTGATGGTGGTGGAGGCGTTGTTTAGTGGCAGAAAAAGTTACGGGTTCGGCAGTGTGAAAACTGCGCGTACTCACCGAGTTTCGGAGGCAGGGTTTGTTTAAGCGGGGAAATAAATTGTTTGTAAATTGCAAAATCAAAGCGAGCAGTATATAACTGTATAAATTTCATTAAAGTATAACTGTATATGGGCTCATTCTTGTATTGGTGCCTGAAATGGGGTACAGGGGATTCACTAAGTTTGGTCATATACACTCAAGAGTAAAGAGCATTTCTTTGGTGACTGGAATTTTTAACCTTTAAAAACCACCCACTTCTGAGTTATGTGGTTATACTTACAAATTATGAGTAAATGTGACAGAAGTATTTTTGATAATACTGAAGGTCACTGCCTTGGTGCCTAATGCACGTACTAAGGGTGATAAAAGTGGCAAAAAGCTGGTTATTTTTCCTATTTCTGAGGTAAAACCTTTGAACAACGCAAATAATCCATTTTAAACTCCTTATCTGCAAGATTATATCTACATTCTTTCTCTTAATAGATACAAAGAATAGTCTTAACTCATTATTTCAAGTAGATAATTGCTTAATCTAGTCTGTATTATTATGGATTAGGGGGTTAAAGCTCCCAAATTCAGGTCTGTACTATACAGAGAATATCATTATTTCTATTCCTTTTCTTCAGAATTAAAAACAGCAAACTCCTTTTCTTTCTGCTTCACCCTTTATTGGGACATTTCTTTCACATCTTGATGCCTCATAATCTTTTCTGCTTCAATATGATAACCAATGTCATAAAGAAGGGCAAGGAAGATCACTTATGTTTCTCATATTTTTATATAAAATATACATCAGTAGGCTACACTTACCACGCGTAGATTTAATATTAGGATTGCCCATGTAATGTTTTTTAAAATCAAGAATTGCTATTTCAGTTTGCTTAACCAGCAAACTGGGGGAGATGTGAACTTTTTCATGAACAGTTAATATTTGCTTTTCCTTTAAAGTTTAACACTTTAAATTTTAAGCAGGCCAGCATGTTTAGATGCTAGTCACAAATCTGTTTCAAATGAAGAGTAACTTGCAAAAAAACCTTCTCTTTACTTTCCTATGAACCTTTCTTTATTATATGCTAAGGGAATGGATATATGTGCATATATTTGTCTGCCTGCATAAAGGCCAAACAAACAAACAAGGAGAGGTTAAATATTGGGTAAGAAAATGTGCAAACCCCAAACCAAACCCTGGGGAGAGCTGGTGGCAACACCAGTGGCAAACCAAATTGCAAAGAGTGTTTGCACTTCAGCTGAACTAAAGCCAAGTGACTGCATTTCACAAGAAAGGTCACACACATAGCTCAAAGACACAAAGGCTTTTGTCTCCCACCTTGCTCTAATTTTATGTTTTTTCAGGAAAAAAAAAAAGGCAGTGAATACTTTTTGGCTTGAATTCCACATGTGTATGGCTGTGGGTGTCCTCATTTATTTCCTTTTTTCCCCCCTGTTCTGTCTTGACATTTGTTTCCTGCGGTGCCATATTTGCCTCCCGTTATGTACCTGCATTAAGTAAACAAACTTCAAACAATCCCAAATTAATCATCTTTATTTACCTGGGGAGACTGGTTCTCTGCTGCCACATGACTTTCTGAGGCATGATCCAAACCACACTTCGCCCTTCATTAACATGTGGGGAGGTGAAAAGGCAGAGTGCTTAGCATTTGTGTTTTGTTGTGTTTAAAGTGAGTTTAAACACAAATTGCAAGGTCAGTGTCACACAGGATTGTGCTGTGAATGAAGCTGACACGCAGCTCAGTGATTTACACCCAAGGGAAGGATCTAGAAATAAGCTGAGTGGAGGGTCAAATAGTGACTCTTGCTTTGCTAATTGAGTTCCACAGGCACCCCAAGATTTCATCCTACGTCTGTCAGCCCTCTCTGGCTGCCTTGGTTCTGCTTCCTCCGTGATTAAATCGGAGTTGCAAATGTTCCCAAGCTGCCTGCAACATCTGAACACTCTGAGAGCCTCTGCTGCAGAGCCAGAGCATTTACCTCCAGCACAGAGCATGTGGGACAAAGTGAATTTAAAATAAGAGGTCAGGAAAGAGAAGCACAAGAGAGAGCATGCTCACTTCTTAGTTAAAGTGATTATTGATGAGCACTTGTCACAGGATTGGGAGGCCTATTGATCTTTCTGCTAAAGATGTTCAAACTTGGATCTTCCAGGAGATCCAAATTATGCATCTAGAGATGCGGCTTGGATACATTTTCTACCCTGAGCCACAAGGAATAACATAAAAAACATAAAAAACTCTGGTTCAGGCTCACATAATAAAAATATCATTGATATTACTGAGTGTATTTTCAGTCACAAAATAAATTCAGCTACTATGAAATAATACAATGAATCTCTTCTCAAGACCTGCAATTCTAATTGGCCTTTACAAATATCCAATATTTATATATTTTATATATAAAATATATATTTAATATATTTAATATATAAATATAATAAATATTATAAATAATAAATATAACATAATGTTATACATGTAATCTGTTATAATATATAATATATAATATATAATATATAATATATAATATATAATATTTATAATATATAAACTATAATATATTTAATAAACAATACATATAATATATAATGTACATATAATATATAAATATATGCATATAATATATAATAATATATAAATATAATATATATTAAATAATATAAATAATGTATTTATTTTTATATTTGCAGTACCTTGGGAACCTTTCCCACTCATCCTTCTGCTGTCATGCCTGGTGTAAACATCAGGGCACAGGAAAAACATGGAAAGAGCAACAAAGAATCATAACATGACAGAGGATTGAGGGCCAGGTATGGCAACTACAGACAGAAGCAGGTTGCAATTCCATTCTAGAAAGAAAGCAGAGATTTATGAATAGAACCAAGAGATGAATGTCAGTTTTAATGCAACAAACAGAACAGTCTGTCTGTGCTGATTCCCAACACACACCCAGGGCAGTCTTCCATCTCCAGCTGGCAATTACACAGCCATGAAGTTCATAAAGGTCCCCACAGTCTGTGGTGAGCACAAGGGATGGAGCAGGAGAGAGGGAATGGCAATCTGGGGATCTCTGTGTCTCTGAGATAGGTCTGAGCACATTTTGCAGCTTTGATGGGAAGTTTATCACTCAGTAACTTGCACTTTTGTATGTAGCCTTTTTAATTTTGTGCTTTCAGTCACCAGAGCTAATGGAAAACATGGAAAACATGGAAATACATCTTCAGAAGAGGTGCTTTAAGGGGTCATTGAGGGGACAGCAACAAGGTAAGGAGGCAGGAAGGGAAATCAGGCTTTTATGGGAAATAGCACATTGGACTGTCATTGGGCAGAGTGAGATACTGAGATGCACAGAAAATGTGAAAAAATCACCTAGAAGAGAATCAGGGAAAGGCAGATAGGAAACTCCACTTTCTGTTTGGCATTTTTCACCCTCCTCTGCTGGACTTATTAGGGCAAGGTCTCGATTTAAATTCCTAGGAATAAAAGATCAGCTTCAAATATAGAAAAGTGTGTTAGAATATTAATAATTTATGCATTTCAAACATGTTTTTCTTTGCTTCTCTCATTCTGTGTAGATGAGAATGACTTCAGTGATTTTGGAGCAGTTGTCTTCAACCCTTGAGGTTTGTAAATGCCAGTGGTCCTAGACCTAGTCCTTTTTAATAAAAAATAGAATTTAATTAATCTATATTAATTGATTCTGATAATGTATTGCTTTTCTTAAACTACTTGTGATCATCATTATGAAGAAGTGTTTCATATTTAGGGCTGGAATCTACTCCTTGAGACCAGTCAAGGAACAAAAACAGAGTAAGAAATGCAGCACTTTTTCATGTAGTGGGGTATTCAAACATCTTTGGCATCCTGGATACCTCAGTTGTGTGTTTTTTCTCCTCAAAACTACATCATTAAAATGATTTCACATCATAGACCCACTTTTTTCTTTTGTTAATGCAGATTTGATTTCCTTTCAAGTCAGAGCACCCACACAAATGTTTTTCTCCATTTGTTGTCTGTGTTATTAGCAGCATTGTCTGAAGCATCTACCCAGTGACAGCTCCTAAAACCTCAACTTTGGAACCTGATTTTGCCCATTAAAGCTTCATCCTGCATAAGGAAAGATTTAAAGCTAAGCACAGCCATATTTTGTTGTGTTGTTACCAATCAGAAGCTCTTCAGCTTTTAAATGGGTCAGCCCTCAGTATGACTTGGTCACAAGTTCTTTAAATTAGTCAAGTGCTTAATTAGCATGCTGGATGTTTGCATGTATAAATATAGATGTCTGATCCAGGAGATACCTTCACACAATGGGTGTCATTTCACGTGTTCCAATGCCACAGAAAGAAGGGAACCCTAAATGAAAGGAGCTGGGATTTGCAGAAAATTCAAATGTTGTCTGCCCAGCAGGACTGGAAAATCAGAGTGTTATTTCATTGCCAGGAGAAATCAGATACATGCCTTTGAAAATTCTGGAGAGGTGTGTGTAGCTGAATGCATCAGCTCTAGGCTGATACACAGAGATTATTGATACAATTCATTAACACCAGTGATGATGGATTTCAGCATGGCTCACCATCAAATTTCAGTTAGTTTGGTGCTAAACAGTGTTAAAATTTGTTCTTTGCAGTGGTGGTTTCTGAATTCCCTTGTGAATATGGGATCATGGCACTGACTGGAGAATAAAATATAATCACAGGGAGCTTATGGGGGAAAACCACCAACAACAAACACAACAGCCAGTGGAATGGCAACAAAGCAGATGGATTTGTGGTAACCACAGCAAATATGGATGATGGGAAACAAGGAAAGGCAAACGAGTGATTTGTGAGATACAGGGAAAGGAAATGTCCTTGAAACCAGCAGGAGGTAGGAATCCTCCAGCCTTGATCTACTCCCCAAGGCACAGCTGAGAGGTTTGAGTCAGGCAGCCAGCGGTGTTTAGGTGTCCTGAGAGGTGCTGGATTGGTCCCTTTCTGTTTCAGCGAGCTGGGAAAATGGGACAAGCCAGAGGCACATCAAAGGCTCTGAGCAGGTGACAATGGTGGCAGGCACACGTGGCACCTGTGTGCCAGAGCATCACAAGCCCTGACAAGGGTAGCAATCCACTCTGCTGACTGGATGGGATTGCTGCAAATTCCCGGTGTAGACAGGCTGTCAGATCCCATTAAAACACAATTTTCTAGGTGTTTATAACCCAAATATAGTTGAAAATATTTTCTCTTTACCTTTTTTTTTGTCCTGAAAATACACACACACTTTCATGTGTTTATATTGATTCATTTTCAGTGTCTCTAGCTGGTTAATAGATGCTAAACATAACTGATTTTTTAAAGATAATTTCAATGAATTGTGAAATGAAGGCAGTTTTAGGAATCTGCTTTATTCTAGAAGATGGATCTAGCTGTCTCTTGAGGTGCTGTGTTAAGAGGAATAACAACCATTGAGGTTTGTCCCTTGAGATAGTGGCAAAGAGAGGCCAGGGAATAATTAATCCTAGGGCACACTAGCACACTAATTAGTATTGCTGGAATTGATAGGGGTTTCAGCACCTTTGAAAATCTGTTTTTATTTTGATGTGAATATTTTAGCCATCTTTTTTCACTTGAAGTAGCTGCCATTCCCAGTCTGTTTTCCATTATAATAGGAGACATTTAAGGATGGAAGAGTGGCAAAAAAAGCAAACCACCTGCTTAAACATCTTCATTCTGACAACATGAAAGGCTATAAAAAATATTAGATAAATATAAAATAATTCTTCCAGCCCTGACTAATTGATCCAGCCCAGTGCCTGCCATCTGGCCAGCAGTTTGCTGGTGCCCTTTGCCCCATCTCTCAGCATTTGATTTCCTGTTCCGGTCATTACCTAAAAGCAATTAGTTCTAGATCATTATGGGTTGCAAAGATGGCCCCTGTTTTGTTTAACATTTACACAACTGCCAGGGACCTGCTTCTGAATTGGAGTCCTGGACAAGCCCTTGGCTCTTTTGACCACAGGTGGGTGCATGGAAAACAAACTGGATTTTTTTCCTGCTCTTTAAGCCCAAATCCTCTTCTTGGCCTCATTTTTCTGTTCACAGAAAATTCATTGCTTCAAGTAGGTAAATTGGAATTATGGAAGCTCAAAATCTACAAAAAAAAGAGCAAAAAAATTCCATAATTGCAGTGTCTTTAGTTAGACATTTAGTCCATTTTTACACATTCTAAAGACTGCCAGCTTTTTATGTGCTTGAAGAGCTGTGTTTCTAAAATGTTCATCTTCTTTACAGAAGTTGCTAAAATAATTATTTTGACCTATCATGGAAACTGTAACGAATTATTAGTGTGTTTGGGGTTTCTTTTTTTCCCTGGAGGTTGATGCTGAGCTACCAGGTTAATTGACATGTTTCTTTCCAGCTCCTAATTGCTACCTGCACCCTGGCCGGATGTTTCCAAGATATTTACAAGAGGTTTACAAGCCCTTTACACTGCCAAGAAACTTGTGATGTAGGGATAAAAATGAAATACAGATCATAACTTCCAAACCACCAAACTCATAAAGACACCAAAACCAGATCTACAGGGATCTGTCAGCATTCCTCCCCAGCTTTGGTTGCATTTCCTATTTTCCTTGTATTGAGGGCAGTGGTTGAACAACACAACTGGGTCTTGACCTATAACATGGACTTCCAAACAATTTTAAGAGGAATACACATTTTTCACCTTGTTTTTTCCAATACTTTTGGTCTAAAAATATTTGATAATTTTTTACAGCTACAAGAAAGAGCGCTACATCATATTAAGCCTGGAAATTTGGCCTAGTTTTGACCACAACTGCTTTTGGTTCCTCTGGGGTAAAAACAACTCTTTTTCAGTAGTCCTTTTGTTATTATATTATTTGAGAAAGTTCTTTTTTTTTTTTTTTTTTCTTTTCTTTTGCTCTTAGTCTGGTAGAGGGGTTCTTTATTTGTTTTCACAATGTGCTAATCCCTCTTCAGTTTGGTTTTTTTATCCATACATATTCCTGAAACTGAAAATAGTTTTCAAGATGAAGGCTGAGTTATCTTGGTTTTCTGCCTGCATGACAGATTCCTGAGGCTTTTCTCTGTCTTCTTCCACAATGATGGTTTCCTCCTTTTCCTCCTCACCACTCCTAGGGATTGCAACCAACATTTCCCATCCCATTGCACTTGAGAATTATTTTTAAGTACTACCCTGTGGACTGGAGGCAGACCTGGTCTACCCCCCTCTATTTTGATACTTTTGAACAGGGAGGTTTTGCTATGATTGATAATAACTTATCCTACAATATCCACCCTCCATTCTTCATTTAATTTAATCCATTTATCCATTTCTGATACACTCTGACTCACCATTTTATTGAGTGCTGATGGCTCCTGGCACCAGCCCCACTTTTACTGAACCATCCAGACTGTTCCTGTATTTTTGGGGGGTTGGTTTCTGGCTGTGCAATGCACAGAACACTTCAGAGCACTGTGACTTTTCCATCACAGGTGATGTGTCCCGGGAATTCTTTCCCAATGACACAGCCAAGGAGGGAAAAAAGGGAGTTGGTCATCATCTCCCCATTGCTTGCAGCATGTGTTTCATCCTGAGTGGCAATAACAAATTGGCCTGTGTCAGCCACCTCCCTGCTGGAAGAATATTCCTGGGTTATGTGATAACAAGCAGCCCTGTGTCATAACTGGAATTAGGGATCCAGGGAGGTGGATGGTGTGATGTTTATTGAGGCTGCACATTGACAAGGTGGTTCCTGAGCCAACAGTGCTAATTAACAACGTGTGCCTGTTCTGAGCTGACAGCTGGGTTTGAAACCTTAATTTGGGATTGCCTCCCTAATGTTTTTTCCCCCAGGATTTTGCTTCTTGAGGTTGGAATTCCTCCTGCTCTTCTGCTGTAGCAAAACCATGGTGGGATACACATTCTGCATCTTCATGAGATGGGTGAGATGGCAAAAGATTGTTCATTCACATAAAAACCTTGAAGGAACATGTTGGAAAAGTGTGACCAGTGCATTATGGAAGGTGCTTTCTGACCAACATAATTCACTTAGAAAGTTTCCATTAATTACTGCACTCACTTGGCAATAAATGTCCAGCTACAAATTCCTGCTCTCAACAAACTGAGATTAAATCTTCTCACTGAAAAAGGTTTCTAAATTTTTAATAAGGGTAATATAATTTAGTAGTGAATACTAGAATACAGAATAAAAAGATTTCTTTGAAACTCTTTTACAGATTCTTTGAGAGACAAACTATGATTTTTCCTCTATCTCATACTTTCCTGTTTTAGTGGCCTACTAGTGGTACAAATCTTGGCTCGTTTTCCTTTTAAAAAAAGCCAATATTAATGGTCATGCTGGGTGAGTTATAGCACACTTTTCACATAGGACTTATAAATTTTAGATACAACTTAAAATTTCAGCCTAATTTTGGGCAACCACTCATTTATTTACTTAATTAAAATTATATGCCATTGGTTCTGAGGTGTTTAAACAATATGAAATATACCTCAAGCTGAAACATTTATAGCATTTTATTGTAGGTTTCTTTGCAGGTAGGCAAAGTTTTCTGGTGCTTAGGGGAAAGGGTAAAAAACTCCTGAGTTTACCAGAGAAATCAGAAATAAAAAGATTAAGGATCATAAAGTAAAAAGGTAAGAAGTTCTTAGCAAAAAGAGAATTCTGCAATTCAATATATTTTGTTGTGGGTTTTCCCTTTATTCTCACACTTGGCTTTTTTTTTAGGATTTATTTTGTTGTTGGAAATACTGATTTATTGTAGGTGGGATTTTTTTTCCCCACAAACATGTTTGAACTTTACATTATATATACCATTTCAAAGTGAGGCACCTGAAGCCTCACAATGTTTTTGATCTGCTCTTCAGTTAGGGCAGGGTAGAAAAAAAAAAACCTGGCAAATTTTCACTACCAGACTGCACTTCCCTCTGTGGAACAATCTCTGCAACGGTGCTGAGTCCGTCTTGCCAGTGAGGAGAAAGGGATGCTCCCCCTTCCAGAGGCTTCAGGCTAAGGATGAGGAAAGAATGCAGATTTCTATTTTGAGTTTTATAAACAGAAAGTCGGCAGCTTTGCCACCCCCCTGCAGTCGGGATGTTACCCTGGAAATCTCCGTGTGCGAGGACCCAGTGTGAGGCAAGGACCGTGTGACAGTGTCACATCGTGGGGACAGGATCACCTGCGCCTCACACACATCCCCATCCCACGGGGATGACAGACAGCCCTTGTTCACACGGCTGCGCCTTCATCTTTCCCCGCAGCATCCCGCATTTTGCTCCTTTTGGGGCTCCCCCACGTTGGACGGGCAACCTGGAGCAGTTTAAATGCGGCCTCAAGAGGGAGGCAGCGGGTTACGGGACACGGCAAAGCTGCTCATCCTCTTCGGGATTCCTTGGGAAAATAAAGGTTTGAGCACGACCGGGGGGGAAGCAGAATTTAGCAGAATTTTAGGTTATGATGGAGTAGTAGCGAGGAAGCTGCTGCTACACTTGTATTTCAGCAGCACAACAAACACTGCGGCTGTTGTCCGATGGTTGTGGATGATCCCAGGCAAGGCAGATGTGGGTTTGACCTTGAATGTTCTGTTTGCCGTTGTAAATAACCACTCATCTCAGCTGTCCTGATAAGCTTTGGGGCATCCACTTCACAGCACTCTTAGAGGGTAATGCTTTATTTGGCTTCCTGGCAACTTCCTGGCTGCTCAGGGTTATGAAAAACACAATATTTAGCTGTAATTCTTTCTCTATGGCTGTTATTTCCATTGGCTTTGTAATCACAGTGATAATGTTCTTGTCAATAGTGTGTCCCTGGCTAATAGGGGAGAGCCGAGGATATGAACATTGTTTCAGGAAACATGACACACATCCGTTGCAATTGATACACGTAATTTGCTCTATCAATTGCCTCATGAGACAGATTGATATTACAGCCAGTGAATGGCTGTAGTAATCAGTGCAATTTTGACATGAAGTTCTTCCAAATGTGTATTTTGGCACAGAGGACTGCAGCAGGTTTCTACACAGACATGATACAGCAGTGGAGCCCGTCGCCAGATAACTGAGATTATTTCAAGTGCCTCCAAAGAGTTATTTTACACTGGTAGCTGTCATACACAGACTTGGCAGGCCTGGTGTTAGATCAGAGCTAAGGATCTGGGTGACTGGAGAAGTTTATCCTGCTGTAACTTTATAGCTGGATGTTGTCAATTGGAAGCTGTTAAATGCTGAAGAACAACGTCGTCGTCTGCAGCTATTTGGTAATGCCTGATGGCTCTCAGAATGTTCTGGTTGTTTGATTCCTGCATTAGAAATAAAATGCAGGCACTGTAAAATTGTAATTAACAGTAAGAGTGAAATGAGAAGAGGAGAAGTGGGAAAAAAGGCTTCAGTAAGTTCCAGTACACCCTTCATCTTGAATATTGTCATGTGATGAAGTAAATACTCTTTAACTCCCTTCATTGGATCTGGTTCCAAGTAAAATATAATTTCCCCCCACCAACCCTCACTGATAAGATTTCTGAAAGTGATTGATACTGAACCAAGTTTTTATCCAGGAATTTAATGCATTCTAGTCTAATCTTTCTTATTCTGACAGTTTTCTCCACCCTTTGTCATCACAATTATTTTATTGGGCAAAATGATCCAACACAGATCTATAATTTTTTATGTAGTTCCATAATCTTTCCAAATAAGGCCTAGTATGGCACTTGCTCAGTTGTCTGGTGCACTGAAAATTTAAAGCATTTTTATATCACCTCTTATCTTCATACACTCCAAATTTCAGGATAGAAATGTTCAATGCTTGTTGAGGATTACATTTTAAATTAGGCAAAATATCATTGGTTGTTTCTGAGATTAGTTTACTTTTCCTACTTCAAATTTTTTTTCAAAAAACACCCATGGAATAAATGCATTACAAGTGAAACAGCTGCTGGGGAGGGAGGCTCTTTCCTGCATCTAAAAACTGTAGGAAGCATCTTCAGTACTGCTTTAATTCTTAGAAAGTGTTTGATATAACGATGCCTTAACCTATACAATGTGTGCTGAATTGAGAGAGATTGAAAACAAAATGAACCAGGAACGTTTAAAGGTCAGAGGATGCAGCAGCATTGCTGAAGGTTTGTGAGGAGAGTCATTGCAAATGTAGGCAAACTTTGGAAAGGAGAGGTTGTGTTGAAAATGGTTCCTCTGTCCTTTGCAGTGGAAAGAGCAGGATTCATGGAATCCTGGTGGTTAGAAGGCACCTGGAGATCACCTAATCCAGCCCACAAAGGAGGGTCAGCTAAAGCAGCTTGTCCAGGATTGTTCCAGTTGGGTTTTGAATGTCTCTGACTATGGAGATTCCACAACCTCCCTGGGAAACCTGTTCCAGGTTTTCACCTGTTTCACCTGTTCCAGTGCTTTACCACCCCCACAGTAAAAGGTGGGGGGTTAAAGTTGAAATGGAATATTTTGTATTTCAGTTTGGGCCTACTGCTCCTTGTTCTTTCTCTGGACACCACTAAGAAGAACCCACCTGTCTTTTTCCTTTTTTTATTCATCAGGTATTTATAAACAAAGATACTGTCCCACCTGCTCCAGAATGTACAGTCCCAGCCTCTCAGCCTCTCAAATGACAGAAACTCCAGTCCCTTAATCATCTTTGTGTCCCTTTGATGGACTAACTCCAGTTTTTCCTCACCTCTCTTGTACTGGAAACCCCAGAGCTGGACTCTGACTCCATCTGAGCCTCATCAGAGCTGAGCAGGGAGGATCACCTCCTCCACCTGCTGGCAGTGCTTTTCCTGGGATGCTGCTGGCTTTCATTGCCACAAGGATGTATTCCCAGCTCACATCCAACTTGTTTTCCAACAGGTCTTTTTATCCAAAGTTGTTTTCCACTTAGATTGAAAGGAGACAATTATCCAGGCAAAAAAAATTCATCAATTTGTCAATGAGGATGTTGCAGGAGTGAGTGTCAAAAGCCTTGCTGTGGTGAAGGTAATATCAACTGCCCTTCCCTCATCCATCATATCACTGATATCATCGTGGAAGGCTGACAGATTAGTCAGGCATCATTTCCCCTTCATAAAATCAATGGAGAATGGATTGAGAGCAGCCTGGAAAAGACTTGGGGGTGTTGGTTGATGAGAAGCTCAACAAGGCCCAGCAGCACACACTTGCAATCCAGAAAGACAACTGTATCCTGCATCAAGTATTGGGAATTTATTCTTCCCTGTGAGGGTGCTGACACACAGGCACAGGTTGCCCAGAGATGTTGTGGAATCCCCATTCCTGGAAGGCTTCAAAGGCCAGGCTGGATGGGGCTTGGAGCAACCTGGTCTAGTGGGAGGTGTCCCTGCCCATGGCAGGGGGGGAAGGAAGTAAGTGGAAGGTCCCTTCCAATCCAAACTCTGTGATTCTACCTCACCTTTTTGTCCTTAATGCTTTCCAGGCTTATTTGTTCCACCCCTTTCCCAAGGATAAAGGTGATGCTGACCAGTTTATACCTGACCAGTTTGCCTTGAAAGATCTCTGAAGAAGTTGTCTGTACAGCAGCAGCAGAAAAGCACTTATTTGTTCATTTTGGGCATCTGATATACTTGTGCATGGAGATTTTACTCCAAATTCCTTATCACTCCAATTATATCTACTACAAAAGGCAGCTCTTGAGTGTTGAAAAGATATTCTTAATAGATTCTCACTACTTCTTATGCTTTTCATACCTGAAAATGTGTGTCAGAAGCAGGCTGTAATATAAAATCTTCAGCAATTAAAGTTTTTTAAATGGTCTTGCTTAACAGTCACTATTAGTCGTGATAGACATGACCCCTTCTTTCTTGACAGTATTAATTTTGAGAAGCTCTGCCTTATCTGTCATTATAAATAACAGTAAAGCTGATCTGGGCTGATTTCTTATGCTAAGCAAATTTAAGTTCCTGATCTTATTTAAATAGAAATTATGTTTTAATTGACAGCCTAAGGATACGAGCGAGGCAAGTTATGTAAGGACAAGAAATGTCTTTTATTAGACTAAATAGTAGAGTAGGAAAAAAATGTGGCAAGATTTGTTAAGCAGGAACGTTTCTCTTGATGGGAGTTGTTAATAGCAAAATGTAGTTTTAGGCTATGCTAAATCACAGATAAAACCAAGGCAGGGAGAAGGTGAGATGTCCATTTATTATTAACAGCCTGAAGGTTTGTTCAGCACACTCTCTGATTTCAGTGACTTCTAACCATCTGAAAAGTTTACACAAGGGACAGTATTATTCCTACAATTCTACATTCATGAGATTCTATGTTCTCTTTTGAAATTTTAATTAGTGCTATCAAGTAGATTTACCTAAATTACCAATCAAGACATACTGAAAGGTAAGTATTGTAACCTTGGCAAAGGCCATTTTGCACAAAATGAATGGGGGAAGAATTTGAATTATTACACATTGAATAAAGTTTCTCTCCAGCTGGAAAGATACGGGAATCTGACAGTGGTGAGTATTTGGTCACTCCAAATACTGGACCAGCAACTCCATTTAGACAGTAAGTTGAGGGCTGGATGGGGATTTTGCTTCATAGTTGAAAACACATCAGATGAACATTTTCTCTTCATCACTGGTGCTTTGAAAATATGCAAAATTAATTCTCTTAACACCTTTTTTTTTTTTTTTTTCTCCCCATTTAATTTAGATTTGATATGTGATTCACCTGCTCTATTCATGCTTCATCTCTGCTCCCCAAACATCTCCTGCTGTCTGGGCTCACACTGATTTTCAGGTATCAGACAGCAGCTATCTTTGTTTATTAACAAAAACACTTGTGAATCTTGCAGATAAAATGCAGTTTAATGAAGTAGCTACACAAAGAAAATGCCATTAGCATGTGTTCAAAACAGAGACAGCAGCTTGAGAAGGAAATTTCCAGCAACATCCATGGAAGCCCAGCCAGCTGTTGAGTCTTTGGGCTCATTAGCACTCCCTCCCACAACTGCTTTAAATAAGATTTGGGAAGGGCTCCTTTTTTTTGTGCTGCTCTGAGGGGTTGGTTGCACCAATCAAGCAGCTTCTTTGAGGGTTCTGTTAAAGCCAGTTGTGTTATTAATATTTTTTTTCTTTTCCTGATGGAAATTCTTGAGTCTTCTTAGCTTCACGTGAGTAAAATAAGCTTATGTGGGGCCTAGAGGTAAGGGATGTTTATGCTGCTCAGTACCAAATATATGAATATTATTTCCTAGAAATTCACTGAACTTTGTGGCTTGAACAGTAACAGGCCAGTCTCAATATTGGTTACTTTAAAAAGTGTTGATTTGGAGTCTTTGGTACAGATTAAGTTTGTGAGGATTTTACATTTGCTTTGGCTGCTATAGTTCCTTGAAACAAGTGTTTATTTTTAAAATAGGTTTGCTATTTATCCTGTTGCTTTTTGTGTATCTGAGAATGTAAAGGCTTCTTATTTCTAAGTAATTCATGAAATGAAAATTTTAAAACCCTGTAGTTTATGAGAGCTAGAAAAACTCATGTCTGAACATTTTATATGAAGGAAAATGGAGTTTCCAGAGTCCCATGTTTTTGTTTATTATGGAATTTCCACTGTTACATGTTTTATCTGTTTTGTTTGTGTTCCTGGAAGTCTTCTGGTGCTTTCTACTTTAACACTAATTTTAGAGAGAAATGATTTTGAGAAAATCTGTCTGTGGAAAGTTTATTGTGTAAAAATAACTTGAGATTCCTGTTGGCTGCAGTTGAAACATAAGCAAACAAACAGGCTGAATACTTATTGTGCCTTATAAATCAAGGAATGTTAAGTTGTTTCTATGGGTGTTTTGATGTATGACCTGTTGTCATTATTGGGTTCAACATCTTGGAGTTTGAAGTTTAAATCTTCTGCAAGGAAAATACTTTCCATTGGGGGGTGCTTCTGTTCTAAGGGTTGTTTTTTTTTTCTCTGTGGGAAAGGCTGGTGATACCTTTGCAGCAGAAGGAGAAAAGGATTTATCTGGCAAAGTTTTTTTCTTTTATAAATAAATACTACAGTAAGAAAACACTGTCTGAGGGAAGTGGGAAGGCAGACACTGCTTGTTAAACCAGATCATTTTTGGTGTTGTTAAATTACATGGAATGGCAGGAATAACAAACTGTGTGGGAGCATGGGAGAAGTGTGATAAAGGGAAGGAACAGAAGTGGTACGTTGAAGTTCTGAGTGCTTGCACAGCTGCATTTTTCCAAAATAATGTCAAGTTCCTGTTTGCCATCTGTGTAGCAATTCTCTGTGTCAATTTAGCCTTGCTTTTGTGATTGAAATGAACCCTAGGAGATGGAACAGGATGAGTTTTAGAGAAGGCTTTTGCAAAGAGGCATCACAAGACGAAGCATGAAGGATTTTTGGTGAGAGAGGCCAACTCTGTTGCCTTTTTTTTTGCCCCATTCCCATTCTTGCAGTGATCCTTGTGAAGACGCAAGTCTTCTGTGCATGGTCTTAGAGGAACTAACAGGGAGTAAAATAAATACCCTGGTTTTGAGGAGGCACCACGTGGTCACCCACCAAAAGTCTTGTTTAAAAGGCCTGCAGTAGTCCATGGCACCCTAAGATTGGGGATTAAATACAGATGTAAGAAAAAAGATGATGATTTTTTATAAAATATCATCTTTATTTTTTTATAAATAAAGAAGTGTATTGGTTGAACACACGAGATTTTAAAACTGGATGCTTTGAATGAGTCCTGCCTTGTCTGACATTTAGGGACCTATTTACCATGTCTACTGTCAGTTTCATATTGTCAGCTCTTAAAAATAAAGCCTAAAAAATACACCAAAATAGCAGAGTTAGCTTTGATCTGTAAAATAACACCTGAGCAAGGCATCAGTTGTGCAGTAAAAATACCAATTT
This sequence comes from Argya squamiceps, assembly GCA_037834095.1. Taxonomy (NCBI): domain Eukaryota; kingdom Metazoa; phylum Chordata; class Aves; order Passeriformes; family Leiothrichidae; genus Argya; species Argya squamiceps. The sequence goes on from JBBMKD010000002.1 coordinate 1,883,593, forward strand.
CTGAGCTGGCAGTGGAGCACAAATGAAGTGCACAAATGAGATTTCCAAATAAATTGGAATTGCTTTGAGAGAATTAGGTCTGGTTTCATTAGACAACTTTTGCTTTGTGTTCATGAGGGGAGAAGCTGTGAAAAAGCTGAGAGTTGCATTATAGTTGGAATTCAATATAAGAAAGATAAAAGATAATCTTATGTTTTTAAAAAAATCAGTTTTGAGGTTCACCTAGCAGAAGTTAGGACGCTTTGTTAAATATTTTGTGTTTTAGTATAAACCGAAGCTGCTTGACCCTGTGAGCAGAAGTGCATAAGTAAAACAGATGATTTTTCAAGTATTTAATTCATGCCTAATAGTTATGATACATTTTTATTGACACTAAGTAATGTATACACTGCAGTACAAAAAGACAAAGGTATCTCCTGTAAGGTGTTGTAGTTTTGAGGCAGGGAGTCTCTTCCCTTTATCATCTAAACCAATCACTCTGTCAGTTAAAAAATATTCCCCCTTGTCCTATTGCAACAGGCCCTTCTGAAAAGTTTGTCCTCACAGTGCAAAGACAATTTGTCATCTTGAACTTAACTCTGGAAATCCAGGTATTGAAGCTGATAATAGTTGGATGCTGTATCTTGTAAGGAACATTACTGTGGAAAATATGTGTGTATATATATATATTAGTCTGTAGTTAAGGGCTGTGTAAGATCTGTCTTGACAGTACTTTTTGATGTGAAAATACCCTTCGTGATAAATTTTGAACTTACTCTCTTTCGACTTCTACTCATACCCTTTCACATATATCCTACAAACCGAGAGAATACGGCAGGAATAGAGAGCAAAATTCAGAATCCGTGTGAACGAACAGATAAAAATGTCCTTTGAGCAGGAGGGTTTTTACGCACTTTGTCACAGCGGCAACATTATCAAGGACACGCATTCTCTCTTGCTGTATCGTGTTTGCCTGGATCGAGGGGCCATAAATAGCAGCGGGTTTGGGATCTCGGTGGGGGCTGCGTCTCGTAGGAAGTGTAGTGCAAAGCGTGTTTTAAAGTTAAATTCCGGCGATTTGGGGACCCGAGCCCGAAACACGGCGAGACTCGCAGCTCTGCGCCGCCGCTCCCCGCTGCGGACAAGCTCAACCCTTAACGCCCAGGATGGTTAAAGAGCTAAAAAACCTTAACAAGCACACACATTCCAAGTTACTATCGCCAATAAAAAGCCCTCAAGTTCACCTGCATCACATCCCCTCCCTCCGAACTCCCCCCTCAGCGCCCTGAGGGCACGGAGGATGAAGTCCCGTTTCCCCGCGGCCTTTGAAGTAACCGCACACAAGCATGAGATTGCATAGAAATGCTTTATTATGTTTATTTGACCAAAGTAATTAAAATAAGGCATTCCGGGTTAGATGTAAACATAGAGGTCAGCTGCACAGCAGGTGGCTGCCACGCAGTGAGCAGGTGTATGGCAACAACAGCAAGACTGTCAAGTTCTGCTTCTCAAGGGGAAATACAAATTCAAAGTTATATTAATATTTAATCTTGTTAAGAATATGGTTTCTCTCGAGATTTGATTCTGAAAAGCAAGGTTTGGATTGAACACAATGGGTTCAAGCCTGAAAGACCAAGCCACCCAACGTTCTAGAGATAAAATTGCCTTTCACTATCACAACTCTCACTCAGAGACACTCAGAAAACTACTCTGTGTTGTACAAAGACACTTAAATTTTAAGGTCATTAAATATTATATATCCTACATGTGAGCACACTGTTATTACTAACACGTGCTTTAAGTGCCACTTCCTTTGAAGAACATAATACAGCACATTTATTTTACTTACATTCTGATGTCTGATTTTATGCCATTTATTAATATAGAAAAGGATTCTGCAAGACTCTGCAAAGTAGTAAGCATCTGCCCTACTTGTCACTGACAATGTCTCTAGCAATAAGTTCCTTCATTATTTCATTGGTGCCACCATAGATTGGCTGAACACGGGCATCCACAAAAGCTCTGAGGGAGGAAAAAAAACAAAACAAGGAAATATTACAAACAATGCCTCAGAATGAACATACAATTAAAAAACAAAGAGCATTTTATCTTTAGAGATCCCTCTTTTCAAAGTATACTCTTCCCATTGATAAAGTAGTTCTTATTTTCTAAGAGGCTTCAACTACCTAGAAAATTACAACTTTCCAGGGTGCTGTGTGCCAACCAGGAACTGGGTCAGTATCCCTTCCCTGCTTGTTTATAGTGTAAAGTCTCCACTATTGCCTCTAATTAAACAAAAAAATAAAGCCCTATAAACCTGCTCCTACTCCACTCCCAATTCTTGTTCCTGATGGCAGCACACAGGATGGTGACAGAGCTTTTCCATCTTCAATCTGCTTCATCACACAGAGAGCAGCCCAGGAGCAATGTGGCATTCTCTGGAAATCTACATCTTACTGGACCACAGAGATAATAAAACTCTGTACACACAGACATGCAGGGGACAAGGACACCGCAAACTTGTCTTCAAGTTACTTAAAAGCAACATTTCACGCTCAATGTATTTAATTTTTTTAAAAAAATCTAAACCTACTCAGTTAAAAAAAATTAGCTTACTTATGACAACTGCACAGCAGTCCTGTTTTTGCTGTTTCTACTGTCAGACTACCACCTCTTTGATTTGTTTTAATAAAAACAGCACCAAAATCTCTGCTTAGTGTGTCACATGGCCTGTACACAAACTTCACAGATAATACACAAGGATATGTATAAAAGCTCCATAAATGTCTCTAAATTCATAAAGTAAGAAAAAAAAATGGGAATGGCAAATTCCTTTTTCTACATATAAATCTTTTAACGTTTTCATTTTAAAAGGTGTAAAAAGCTGAATGTAGCCAGTTACGCTCTTGATTTGATACTCAGTGGTATCTGATCAACATGTTTTCTTCTCCCACATGCATTTAATTTCTAGGTAAAACAGAAAGTAGCTTCTCTCATTTCTACTTTTATAGTTTTGCTTCTGCTTTTTTCAATTAACACTTTCTTCTAAAAACCAGCTTCTCTTTTGTGAAAAAAAATCCCAAAAACCAAAAAAACCCTCCCCAAAAAACCAAACAAAAAACCCAACAAAAACAAACAAACAAAGCAACACACCCCCCCAAAAACAAAACAAAAAACCCCACCACACCAGACAGTAATTGCTGAACAGTTTATGAGTTATTTGGAGAATCTAAACAAAGCCTTCCTGCAGACATCATCTGTAGAGTAGGCTCCCTTTCAATTAAACATGATGAGAAAAGGAACAGTAAATTACTACTAACACTAAACAACCAACAGACAGCTGGAAGGAAGTGCCTCCTTTGACTTTGCTAATCTTTTATCCCACAATCTGAAATGTTTCACTTACTTTGCAATTGGATACTCCCACATGTACCCCCATCCTCCGTGCATTTGCACACACTGAGTGGCGATGCTGTTTTGGAGATCAGAGCACCTTAAATGGCCAAAAGGAAACTTGCTTTTAGAAGGACATTATGTTGCAAGACATCACAAAAGATAAAGATATGTTAACAAGACAAAAATCTAACACGGTTAGTAAGAAATAAATATTGTTCAATATAATGCATTAAAGGTTTGTTCCCTTTATGGGACAGCTTTCAGAAAAGGAAAGGTTTCAAGACAGGCTTGTTTACCTTTCTCACAGGCCAAGAGAATCCTTTTGTGAAGCAAGTTAAAACAGTCTCTTTTCTTGTCAAATCCCTCAGCCTCGTCAGAAATTAACAATAAACCAGGCTTCCCCCACCATGGTCATTAGCAACACACCAGGACACTCCTTCAATATACCCATCACCTGGGCATAATTTATTTTCTGCAATAAACTTTCCCAATAGCCTTTTTTGTAATAGCCTTCAATTCTAAAACATACTGTAATTCTCTAACAGCATTTCTTGACTGCAAAATATGGATTTAATAGCAAAAAGAAAAAGCTAATTGCACTGGAAACTCAAGCTGTAGTTGGAAGACACGAAAAAAACCCACTTTCTAAGTGTACAGCTTTCAGTGGCAACAGAAGAAATGACAATGGCAAGCCAGTAGCTTCTCCTGGAATAACAGCTTTTTTCCCAAATCATCCCCTCATTCATTTAAATCCTTACAGTTTATTATATCAACTGTAATTCTGCAGCAGTGAGACAGCAACTGTCTTTCCTAAATATATTCTCAAATTCCTTTAGGTATGTACCACAACCTGTCACCACAAGAAAAAACAAACCAAAAACAACCCTACAGACCTTTCTCCAGGTATGAAAAAAGAGATGCACAAACCAGGTTTTAAAATCCAAAAAGCTCTAACTCAAGTCACTGCCTACACAAAAAGTTTGAAGGAAAATTCGAGACTAGAGACAATCTCCCAATACATTAGGGAATAAAGCAATTCTACATTCAAGCATTTTCTAGACCATTTAAGTGAGTTTTATGGAAGGGTCACAGGGACTCCACTGAGGAGAGAGTAAATCCCCAACAAACCATGATGGTAAACAGCTGTGAAAGGGAGGGAGTTTCAAAAGCCTTGCTTAGGGGAATTTGTTGAGCAAGTGAGTCTGCATATCTCAGCTGGCATCAGTTGTTTCCTCCTCCTCAAAACTGAATGCCTCTGCTTCTGTACCTGGTACTTCTAGGTAATCACTGCCAGGAATAGCACTCAAAACCCTTCCTTCCATTGCAAATATTTCTGCTCATTTCCTCTATACTTATTTTGGAAAGCCTAAAAACTGTAAGTGTGAGTATCTTCCATAAATTTCTTTGCTCATGTCTCATCTGATTTTTTCTCCCATCTTTGCAACAAGCTAATACTATACAAATTCATGTTCCACTACCTTAAGATGTTTCCAGTTGATTTTCTCTGGTAAAACTAAGTTAACATATAACACCACCAAGTATGGGGTGAGGGAGAAGTAGTTCTGGACAATAAAGGAAAGCACTGCTCAGTCTCAGTTACAGCAACAGCTGTAGGCAACTGTTTCTTCCCAAAACCAGACAACTTTGAAAACTGGCTAGGAAAACAACTATTGTTAAGTGACATTAACTAAACAGTATCACAGAGCTTCAAATATGTTTAAATCTGGCTCCAAATATTCAAATTTTGCTTTAAAAAAACTAAACCAAGCCATATACCCCATTAAAAAAACAACAAAGAAAACCAAAAAAACCTACCCAACAACAAACTGATAACAATAACAAGCAAATTTTTGTCTAAATACCAATTGAGTATTTATCTAAAGGTAAACAATGATCTTGTTATTAACAGAAGCCTATTTTAGAAGTATGCCTTTATTTTGAAATTGATCTGGTAAACCAAGCCTGGTTTTCAATGTAACTGATTTTTGTTGACCACACCATTAGAGTTAAGATCATGCAAGTAACACCTCCAGATGACTGTAAGCACATACCAGTACTTGGCCATGGAGGCTGTGGCAGAGTCCAGGCGTTTGTCTGCATGGAGCTGCAAACAGTTGTCCATAAAAGCTCGGGCCACACAGATCTGGGTTTTTATTTCAGCCAACTTGTGCTGTACTGTCTTGTTTTGGATGTGGATAGAGAGGGTGGAGGAAAAAAGTAAAGTGCAGTTTAACACTTCAGGTAGAAAAAGCAGCATTTTCCAGCAAAGACTGCTGTTAGAAATCAGTATTTCAAACTTTGGCTCTGTACATCAGAGGACACTGTACTTTCCAGACAATTATGTAGGCACCAGTCTTACTGGACAAGGTAACTGCTCTTTACTTCTCAAGGTCAATTCAAAACACAAATTTAAGAGAGAAAGCACAAGAGAAAGGGCAAACAAATTCCTAGAGAGCACATGGCAGGAGGCCCAGAGTGCTCTGTCACTCTCGGCTCCCTCTTGTGAGGGAACACCCTTTCACTCTGTAGAGACATGAACTTTCCCAATTAATAACATTTCACCATTTACTGAATGATTTTTCCATGTATTCTTCAGAGTTTAAGCTACATGCAAAGAGACTGAAGCAAAAAATAAAAGAAATTTTAGACCATCAGAAAGCTTTTCAGCACTGAGTTCTGTCACATTGGAAAAGAGGTTTATACAGAAGAGGTAAATCTATCATAAGGTTATATAAAACCAGAGCAGGCAGGCATTCAACCACCTTCTTGTAATTCTGCTAGGGAGGGGATAAAAACATCACCCAGTAATAAAAGTTCTTTCTTATTTCAGTTCTAGAAACGTATATAAAAAAAAAAATCTTGCTTCCCTTGACAATAAATATACTGGACCAATGCACTACTACAAGGAAAGAATTCATTTCAAATGCTGTAATGTGGCATGACTAAATGAAGTAGCCCAAGGCAGAGTTTTAATTGGAAAAGATTATTTATAATATGCACATTCAAGTCATCAGCAACAAAAAAAGGAAATTAAAGAGATATGCAGAGATCCATTATTTTGGCAAAAATAACATACTTTATGAAATTTATTGTCCACCTGCTGGTGGCCTAGCCTAAAAAAAGGAGATTATTTTGGAGATCTCTGCACAGTGAACTACTACAAACAGGAAGCATCCCCTACCTACATTAAAAAAAGTTAAAATATAGTTCTTTTGTGTTTCAGTCACACAGTGTGCATATTAAATTCCATCTGGAATTACAGATTCCTGAAAGTTGACTTTAAAAACAGATGAAGATCATTATCTCCTGAAGGATACCTAGCATTCCAGCCTCTAAAAGTTTCAGTTCTGGTGCTCTACACAAATAAAAATTTGAGTTTGACAAAGTCTCAAGATACAGAAATGGATTTTTTTGTTGATTATTTCAAAAGTATATAAAAAACAGAGGCAGCCAACATCTTTAGCCCATAGGAGTCAGTTCTATCCTATAAACCAAACATGCAGGAGCTTGGCCTCCTTCAGACCTGACAGTTAATGTAGTTGTCAGCAAAACTGCAGTATAGCACCCTGTGGAAAGCAGCATCTATTTTATGACTGCAGCTAAAGAGTGTGGGCACAAACATCTCAAAACTCAATTCCCTACCCCCACCAGGAGTGAGCTCTGCCCACAAAGCACGACCCAACAGCTCCACACGCAGTCACACAAACACCCAGCCTGCTGCTGCCTGAGGAATCTCATCCCAGCATCCATGGAGCACCTCTGCAGGGCAGCAAGGTCACTGCTGGCACTCCCCTCCTCCTGCAGCCTCCAAAATAATTCCTCTGCAATGTGCAGAGGAACAGAGTACAGCCCCCAGGATTTCAGGCACAGACAAACACAGGCAGGTGGGATGGACCCTGTGATTAGGACTTCTGGCAGTAAAATGCAAGCCTGAGATCATCAAGGGAATCATTCAGCAGCAGCAAAGAGCCACTACACTTCCTGCCTACCTGTTTCCCTCTCAGAAGCAGCACTGCTGGGAGGTCACCAACCCTAAAATACATACATTAAGGCTTTTCTGGTGCTTTTAAAAAATTATTACTTTTGCATTTCAAAAATGAACAATGGGAGGCAAAAAACAGCCACAGTCCAAACAGTGAAAGCTTTGAAAATGACCCTTTGAAACCAACCCAGTGATTTTCATTTGTTCACTACTTCACATAACACAGTTGTACAGCAAACACACAGTAGAATCTATCTGTACACAAATGGCTCAGTTCTAACTCACCTGCAAATGTGCAATTGTCTTCCCAAAAGCTTTTCTCTGCTTCACATAATTCCTTGTTTCTTCAAACATGAATTCACAGCCAGCAAGAGCCATATCAGCAATTAGCAGTCTTTCCTTTTGAAACACAAATTACAGAATCCAGTTGAGTTAGTCCTACATTTCTCTGCATCAGATGCACAATTAGGACACAGATGTTCAGTGCTGTTCATTAAGGGAGTGGGAGCAGAAGTCACATAAAATATCAAACCAGACCTACTGCATTACTGAAATTAATGAGTTGGACAAATGCCTTGCTGTCTAAAGCCCACTTTTATGTCTTTACTGGCATAATGCTCCATCACAATGACTCAAAAAATAGCTACAGGCTGACCACAGGAATCTTACCAACTGAAAAATTCACATCAGATTCTGTTTCAATTAGTGGCTTCCATTCTCAGTTAAAACAACAACTATTTAACAATTTCAGTAGGACAACTCTAGGGGGAAAAAGCCTACAAAAAATGGCTTGTTTTTTCCTCCTTCATTGCATGGTGAAAAACAAAAACTAAATGCAGAACAATTTTTTCTGGCAACACTGAAACAGTCTGATGCATTGCATTGAACCTGTTCATGAGCACATCTATTTAAAGCAGTAAAAGATTTCCTTTGATCAGGTCCTGTACTTACTCACAGTATGAAATTAAAAAACATGATCCCTACCAAACGAGGTAAATATGTCATAGTTTTGACACAGCACAGACATTTTGAGAAACGTCATTGCCTCCTTGTCCTCCTAAATAATTCCAAAACTTCATAAACTGACTTGTAAACTAGGAAAGCATTTTGGCAGCTAAACAATTTCTTTACTTTGTAACATGAACAGAGTTCCGTGTAACTTTAATCTGCTTCTACTTGCAGAAGAGCTAGAACAGACAGAACATCATCATCACTGGAACTCAGGAGTTGGTAGTTGTGTGTTTTTCTGTATTTTTTTATCTATCTATCTATCTATCTCTGTCTCTTTCTTCCTCTAATTCTCTTTTCATGGAACATTTTGGGTAACACAACATCAGACAGGTTTAAAGGTTGCTAAGTTCAACAGACTAAGTTAATGGTAAGGTAAGTGTTTTATGTTACTTGAATGTTGCACTACCATCCCCTGTCAAAGTTCCTTGATTTTCTATATTTTGCCAGCAAACTTGTGTCATTTTGACCTCTTGAGAATATCTGGCCACTATTTCTCCTGTGAGTTTAACCCACAGAAATGTTTGGGGGTTTTACAAAGTACACCACAATAACATAATGAACTTCAGGACCAATGCCAAAAACTGTCTCTGTATTCTTCCTGCAGACAGCCAACACTCACATTCCTTTTACCTGAGGGAGCTCTGCCATCAGATAGTAGAAGCCTTTGTTCTCTTTTCCAAGCAAGGCACTGGCTGGCAACCTCACATCTTCAAAAAACAGCTCTGCTGTGTCCTAAGAGGATTTCAAATGCAACAGTTGAGAGTCTGACATTCTCATCCCATTAAACTCATTTTTCCCCATCGTTTTCTTGCTGTTGTGCACTTCAATGTGAAATCCCAGATTTAGCCTGGAAGGATCCTCCAGAAGTCATCTAGCTTCCATCCTACTCAGAGCAGCTCCAGAAAGACAATCAGCTGAGGGCCTTGTCTAGTTAAGCTTTCCAAAGCTCCAAAGATGAATGAAGGTTCCAGGACCTCTCCCAGCCCCTGTGCAAGTATCCAATCACTGTCCTGGTGGACTTTTTTTCCTAATACCTACTAAGAATTTTCCTTGATGTAACTTCTCTCCTTTGCCACTCTCCCTTTCACTCTGCTGCTCAAAGGAGGATCAGGCCCCACCATCTCTATAGCTAAACACCTCAGTAAGAGGCTGTTCTTACTGAGGCTTCTTCAGAGTAAACACATCCAGCTTCCTCAGCCTCTCCTTGCACATCACACCCTTCAGACCTCCACAAGCAAAATCAGGATACATATCTTGCATGTTTGTGCTCTGAACTCTAACAACTAGAATAGAGCCATAGTTCCACCTTAGATTTATTTAGTGGTTTCCAGGCATTCAGTGGGTTTAGACTTTCCCCAAGTCTGTTGGATTAGATGTTGTATGAACTCACTTGGGCTTTCAGGCCGATTTTGTTCAGTTTGCGTCCCTTGATGAAACCTTTTGTTCCATTTTCCACCAGGAAAAGGCTGATGCCATGGGCAGGGGACCGGGCCTCCCTGTCTGTGACTGCAACCACGATCACCACATCACTCATCCAACCATTGGTGATGAACACCTGTAAAAAAAGGCAACTCACAATAAAGCAGGGTGGATAGAGGTTAGAAGAGATCACCAAGGAGCAGAAAGTAAAATTACACTGACACTTTCAAGGGGGAGCTTTTGATATTAAGTGTTTTGGAACAAGGCAGACATTAATTTGAGAAGTATTTTGTGGGGCAGAAGAGTGAGATTGAAGAATGCACAGATGTGTCTCTTTTGTCTGCCCCATGGTGAAGAAGGAATACAGCATCAAATGTAGACATTAAATAAACACAGAGGTTCTCTTGTATAGAAATGAAATTAGTAAGGCAGAACACTCAAAACCATCAACAGCTTCTTGTCACAATATTACCCTGCAGAACAACTCATGAGCCTGTCAATGGATCCACCTTAAGTCCAGCAGAAGAAAGCTTTCTGTCCTGTTTGGCTTCAAATGAGTGGCATGAGCACCTTTTTAGCACCTATGCATACATTGCACACATTCTCACCACTGAAATTCTGCTATGACTAGAAGTCTCTATCACTCCTATGTTATCAGCAGCAGTACAAAAGAAGAGCAAGGCATTTCATAGCTTTCAAAAAAATGGTCTGTTGAACCCACACTCCCACTTCAACACTATTTCTGCCTTCTTATTTTTCATTATGGTAATGAAAAAACTGCTTTGCCAGCTTGACAACACAGTGAGAGCATCTGAGGCAGCTGTTTTGGTGTTTTTATAACAAGACCAGCAAGCTCCTGAATAAAGATTCCACAGCTTGCATTGTGATGACACAAGTTTTTACTCAGGCCACAGAAGATTTCACAGCAGTAGTGTATATACTTTATTGTTAAACATCACTACTAAGAACCATACTGTTCATACTACACAGCACATTTTTCCCCTTCTTTCACAGTTTAAAGGAAAATAAGGCTTTTAATTGGCTTGTTTTAAAGCTACAAAAAAAACCTAAACAAGCCCTCCCATAAATTAGTTTGTAAATTGTCTGCAGACATATCTCAAGACCTTATAAAAAAAAAGTAACTGGAACAAAAAACCCCCACCTACAACATAACCCACACAAAAAAACCCAAACCAAGAGTAAAATGAGTGGGAGGAGATGGTGAGAGCAGTGCACATCCTGCTGCATTCAGCTAAATGTATTCAGTTCCCAAAGCCTATGAGCAGTATGTATGTCAGTGCACTTACCTTACTCCCATTAAGAATCCAGTCACTTCCATCTTTTTTTGCATATGTCCGTACTCCCTGCAGGTCACTAAAACAAAATTCAAAAGGTCCTTCAAAAAAACCATTCCAAAAGCTGCAATTTGTACCTTGAATTCTATCCAGTATAAAATAAGGTAGATTTTATACCATCCAGACATGGGCTCAGTGAAAGGACAGTGAGACATGGTGAAATAGTCAAGTGTAACAGAAAGCACAAGCATGCTGTGGAAAAGGATGATAAATCTATGCAATCCAACCATACAGGGGCATGAGGTCCCATTTCCCCAGCTCTGCTTGTGGGAGCTGGTGTAACACCAGCACTGACATCAGCAGGTCAGCATCCACTTACACCAGTGTGCCCCAGACAAGAAATGCCAGCTAAAACCACAGATAAATCCTCTGCACAGGCTCAGTCCTGAGCAGGAGGCTCTGTGAAAAGCCACGAGCAACATCTGCCATTTGTAGAAACATGACACCAACAGGTTTTGCACTTCATGAGTCCCTCTCTCTTTTGGAAACTGTCAGATCAGCAGTGTCTGCTCCAGACATATGCTGGGCAAGGAGGGACATTTCTCTGAAAGGATTCAGAGGAAAGAAAAACAAGGTGGTTGTGTCCTACAGAAAAAGCTAATACTAAAGCCAAGCCTTCTTTACCAAGGTATGTAACTTCCTGCTGAACATGCTTCATGTTGTAAGTATAACCACATGACAAACAAGTTGTTAATTATAAACTCAGACTGCAAAAACAAAGCATATTTGCTCACAGTGGGATATATAGAAATACATTCTGAGCTATCCTGAAATGACAAAGCTGCAATAAAGTAATCTATAACAGGTCTTTCCAGTCTTACCTATAATGTAGAATAGTCTAGTCTGTAAAGTAACTAACCAGGAGGCTCAGAATGTTTTCACTGACAAATAAACAGACAGCAAATAATGTTTTAGTATTTGGCTTACCTGCCAGCCCCAGGTTCTGTCATGGCAATAGCTCCAATGCACTTGCCTGCAACCATCTGGGGGATAAAGTGTTTAATCTGTTCTTCAGTGCCATAGTTTGCAATGTAGGGCATGACTATATCTGAATGGAGGCTGAACCCTGGGCCTGTACAGTTAACATACATCCTGGAAGAAAATGGGAGGGGGGAGGTTCAGAAAAAAGTACTACCAAAGACTTGAACACTGAACTTGCACTGTTACAACACAGACCCAATAATGAAGAAAACCCCACTACACAGAAGTCTCAGAGATCTTCTGGCACTTTTACCACTATTTATAGAATTTAATTTTACAGTCAAATGGGTACATAACCTACCAGGCTAAAAGAAAAAAAGCTTCTCCCAGTCACAAAGCCTCAAACAGTGATTCCAGAATACTTAAAACAGGAGGGATTTACATAAATGTAAACAGGAAAGATAACATCATTTTCTGTAAGCAAATGTAGTCCATAATGAGAATAACTTATGGGAAAAAACACAGTCACAAACAATGTGATCACTGAAATTCTTCCTGAAGCATGCAGTACTCACTGCTCCTCCCAGACAATGGCTGAAGAGAGGATATCTGCTCCAATGCCTCCATGTTTTTCAGCAATGGCAACACCCAGCAGACCCTGCTGTCCAGCTTTTTCCCAGAGCTCCCTGCTCACCTGGCCATCCTTCTCCCATCTGCAAAGCAAACACAAACCCAGGGTCACACACTGAACCCCCCCAGGTGCTGCTGCTTCACACTGGAACACCAACAGACAGTGTGGAGGTACACAGACAACTGTGTGTCACAGCCAAGAAGCAGCAGCTTAATCACAGAGTTTGTGATCTCCAAGTCCACAGATGACACTGTAAAACAAGTTTGAACTCCTGTTTCCAATGTGAAACCTGACAAGACTTCATTAAGACTTCTTATGACTTATACCAGACTGGGATTTAGGGAATTTAGCCCCAACCATCTGGATGATTACAGGCAGGTCTTTATCCTCCTAACACTCCATTTACCCACACAAAAAATGAGTATAACACATCAGTATCTTCCAAGTCAAAGACTTCAACTCTACCAATGAAAAGTGCTTTATCTGAACCAAATGATACCATATCAGTCAGTTTGTATAAAAGTCTGCCCCTGTGCACTTCTTACCAGTCTGCATCTTGGTAAATTACTGCTTTAAGGTACTTTCAAGTTTGTGTTAATAGATAGTTGAGGCTTATCTGCTGACAGTTTGCAAACTTTAACACCACAGAAATCACCTCTTCTTGGAAATTTAGTGCCTCTTTATGGGGTTTGCCAATGGAACGTTGGGTGGCCATTAATGGTCCAGGTTTTCTTTATTTTAATATCTTTTTTTTCTAATGCCACAATTCTAAAATGATATGGTAAACTATATCAGAGACATTCCTCAGCAGAGGAATATAGCAGAGCTATACCATAGCTATTTACCCACAGTTAATCAAGTATCTTAGCCTATATATAAAACACAATCATAGACTCACAGAATGGTTTGGATTGGAAGGGACCTTAAAGCTCACCCAGTTCTGACCCCCTTCCACAGGCAGGGACACCTTTCACTAGCCCAGGTTGCTCCAAGCCCCATCCAACCTGGCCTTGGCTCTCCCAGTGATGGGGCAGCCACAGCTTCTCTGGGCAATCAGTGCCAGTATTTAAGCTGATTCACAGAGCTTTTGCTCCTACATTGGAAATCTTAAATCTCTTTTTACCATCTTTGCTCTCCCCCTAATCCCCACTTTCAGGGACATTCCTGTCTCTACTTAACTCAGCAACAAAGCTTCTCCTCCTCACAAAAATCCACAGCTGCCTTCAGTGATGCTGCATTTGTCTCTTCACCTCAGCCCAGACAATTAATAAACTGTGCCTGAAGCCTCCTTCTTTACTTGACAGCTGTGAGAACAGAGAGGTTCATCAGCCACTGTAGTGATGCAAGGACACAAGTTCAAATTGATCCAGCCTCCCTGAGAAATTGTTGTGTCAGCCAGATGGCAAATAGGATCTTCAGCAACCTCAAGCAGAGCCAGAACACCAACACAAACCTGCCCTGGAAGTCCTTCCAACACAAAATGAGGGAAAACATCTGGTTTTATGGACAGAATATGACTGTACAGTGGAAAGGCATACTACTATAAGGTTATGGTTTGAGGATAAAGAACCAAAACAGTCACCAAACCTGCTGTAAGCCTCCTGCTGCTCATTCCTGCCCCAGAGACATGATGCTCCACCCACTCAACTGAGGCAACTCAGCTGTTTGTGGATACACACTTGAGCTGTCTCAGGATCCTCTCATCTAGCAGGGCAATTTCAGAATATGCCCTTTATCCCTTGTTGTTTTCACTTCAAATAAGCTAGAAATTGCTTAAGACACTACTACAGCTTGACCCTTTCAGTTCAAAACCACACCCTGAGCTAATTTCTTTCCTACTCACCACTCAAATGTGATTGAATATGACTAAAACAAGGGCTAAAACCACCCTCCAGCTCTAGTTCAGTGGAATTGAAACACTCCTACTCTGTACAGAATATTTCCACAGAAACAAAAAATAAAGAAATTCAAACAAAGAAGTTTCGTGCAAGTTTCTTGGTAATGCCTAATTCACCTCACCATGCTACATGAACTTGCATGTAGCTACAAAATCTGCTGCAAGAGAGACAGTAACACTTGATCAAAGCCTTTTTCAGTGACTACTCCCCAGCAGTGTGGGAACTAAACTGTCCCCAATTCTGCCCCAAAAAATCTGTGTCAGTTAATCCTAGAGGCAGGAAAACTTTACTGCAACTCTGCAAACTGCATTTTGTCTGCTCATGGGCCTAAGCTGAGGATGCCAGATTGCCTACACTGGAGCTCAAAGGATGCACTCAGTTTTGATTATGGGTGATTTTCCTTCACCCATGACTCTCACAGGTTTGTTTTAATTTGGTAAATTTGAAATAGAAAGCCTGTACATGAAAACTAATAACCCTTAGAGCCCATTGTATCTGGAGTAACACCACAAAAAGAATTTTGGGGAAAAATGAATATTGACAAACCAAAATACTTAAGAGGTTATCTTACTCTGCATGAAAAGGCAGCACTTCTTCCTGAAAGAATTTCCTGGCACTCTCCCTGAAGATATCATGCTCTGATGAGAAGATCCTCCGGGTGCCTATATCAGTCAAAGTTTTAGCAGAAGATGGTTCCAGGCGCTTTGTGCCATGCTGTTCTGTCTGCAGAGGACTGAAAAAAGACAAATTAATGCATCTGTTAGGACACAGACACCCTATTTGCATAACCCTTTTCAAAGGGAGGAAACTCCCATGTTACTAAATACAGTTCACATCCCAACTCTGACACACCAGTAGGTCTACCCATGATAAATACAAAGAATTAACATCCACTGCACTCCACTGGACTATTAATGGAGGGAAAGTAAGGCTGGTTTGTCCTTAACACTTCAAATAAATTAAAAACAATAATAGTACATATAGAGGTAAAAAAAAAATACTCTAATGAAAACACATGTAAAAATAAAATAATGCTTCAACAAAGAAATAAAAACTGAAATAGTGGTAAATAGAATCACTGAAGGAAGCATAATTATGAAATAAGAAAGAAGGGTTAGAACACTTTTGTAGGGGTTTGGAACATCAAGGATGACAGACTATTTTAAGGCTGAAATGAAAGGTCACTTCTCATATTTGTGCATTGGTTTCTTTGACCTGCTTTTATTGTATTGCTATGAAGCATCAGAAATTTTAAGAACAGAGCTGAGTACATGGAAAAGGCATTCACTTTTCTTTTCTCAAACTATTTTGTTAATCTCTCAGCTCCTCTGCACATCATCAGTGTTGTCCTACAGAACACAGCTGAGCCTATGCTTATTTACTCTGCTGTAAAGGCAAAAGTCTTTATTTTCTATCACATGCAGTTACTCAGGCTCTGCCAGAGCGATAATCCCCTAGAAACACAAAATCTACTTACTTCTAATAACATTTGGAAAAAAAATGGGATACAGCAACTTGCTTGTTGAGTATTTTATACCCTCAAAGCTAGACACACAGTGACTCTCTCCAGAAGCTCCACCTTATTTTTAAAGCTGTTTAAGATGATGTTGAGCTTTATTAAAGCCCAACCTTTTGTTCAATTGGGGCTCACACGTCACACAGGGAAAGGCCTGGCTGCTCTTTTATTCCCAACCACAGTCCTGGGCAAGACAACTCGAAGGTCTTGGAGGGTGTGATCCCCCTCCTGCCCTTGTGCTCCCCGCAGCCCCCGAGCCGGAGCGCCGCCGCCCCGGGGGAAGGCGGGGGGCAGCCAGGGCTCGGCGGTGCCCGGGCAAGGTCGCGCCCGGCTGTCACCTGCTGCCAGCACGGCAGTGACTCCCCGCCGCCGGGAACTGGAGCAAAGGTCGGGAGATCACGGGGATGGATGCGCTGCGGCTCCCGGGGCTCCCCAAGCCCCGGCTGCCGCCTGCGATGGGGGCACGGCCGCGCTCATACAGCGCCTGTAACGCTACGTGTATACAACAGACCACACGCATCCACAGCCTCCAAACACACACAGAGGCGCGTACACACATCCACAGCACACACAGACAGCCCCGAGCCGGTGGGCGAGGATATTCACGCCGCTCTTTAGGGAAGCCAAGCTGAGGGGCGCTCACCCACCCTCAGGGATCAGAGCCTCCCTCCTCCCAGCGCTGCTCACCTGGGCTGGGCGGAGAAGGGCCGGCAGCCGGCGGCCCGCAGGAGGCCGCGCAGGCGGAGCAGCCGCGCCGCCATCTTACGGGACAGGGCGGGACAGGACAGGGCGGCCCCGCCGGGAGTTAGCCCTGCGCCCGCCTACCTACGGCCGCTAATCTCTTCCGGGAGTATGGCGAAACAGCAGGATAATTAATGTTTTTGTAATGGAGCTTTGCAATCAGGGGAGCTGGAGCAAAGGTGACAGCCACACGAAGGGGTGGAGCGCTGAAGGCGGCTCGTGGGATGACACCCGGCGTGAGGGATGAACCCCCGGGCCATGGCTCCCTCCTCCTCCTCCTCCTTCCGAGCCCTCAGGAAAGGCGCTGTCACCATGGCGGGAACCTGAGCGCCCTCCCCTGAGGGCTGCCCCTCACGGAGCATTTTCACCATTTTGCCTTCGTGGACCCGGTTCTCCAGGTGTCAGTGGGTTTTGATTCGCAGAACCTGCCCACCAAAATAATTTAGATTTTTGTGTGTGTGTGTGAGTGTTTTTGTCTGTTAATTTGGGTTTTTGTTGTTATTTGTTTGGGATTTTTTTTCAATTTCTTTCTTTTTGTTTTCCTTCCCCCCTTTTTTCTTTTTTTTTTTTTTTCTCCCCCAGCCTTTTTTTTTTTTTTCTTTCTTTTTTTTTTTTTTTCTTTTTTTGAGTACTGGTTCTTTATGATTATCGTGTAAAGGACCTTCCCAAAGGATGGAGGTGTTGCTCTGAATGTTACCCATTGCACAAGCACCAGTTCACACACTGAGGCAAAGTATGTTCTATTTCCTTTTTATTCTAGTTTGCATAAAGTAAGGAGCTAGGTGGTAACCCATAAAAGGCTAGCTTGCTATTCATCAAAGCTTTACACTACTTACAGACAATAACAGACACAGGCATACATTTTATTGCATAACCTCTTTATTGATGAGTACTCAACCCCCTGTTTGCTAGTTACAACTCACTTCTCATGCAAATTAGTCCTCGTGTGCAGTTCTTTCCTCAGTTTGAGTCTGGAGTCTATTTTGAGTAGGTGGTTGATGAGCCAGTAGTCACAATCTCCCACTGCCAGAACTACCTTTCCACCAGTTACTGCATTGCTCATAACTTTTTTGATTAACAACAACAACAAAAAAACCCCCAAACACCTCGAAGTTTTACTCAAACAGTTATTCACATATTGGGGGGGCTCGGTATCAGAGCAGGCTTTTCTTTAAAGAAGAGCAAACTACTGGAAGTAGGGAGAAGGATAAAGATTTAATAGTCTGCTCATAATTCTTCATCCCTTTGGCTCCTGAGGTCACCCTGCTGCAGGGAGCACAGTCCTGACAGAGGATACTCTCCCAATTAAACATTTTGGGAGAGTTTTGAACCTTAGATGGTAATCTTTCTCCTCTCTTGCCAACAATATCCTGACCTACAAACTGATAGATATAACTAGATATACAAAGAGATCTCACAACTAGATCTGATATCTAGAAAATATGTGTTACCAATCATCACTAAATATGGGGTTAAAATTATATAGAGTTCTCATAATTGGGGTTTTACATACTTCCCTCATTTCCTGTGTGGTGTTGTGGAACTTTCAGGAATTACTCTTTGGAGTCATAAGATGACACAAGAAAATTCAGCAAAACGGAGGTTGTGAACCTTGATGTTGGTTGAGAAATAAAACAAATGCTGAAAAGACTCAAAGTGCAAAGCAGATTGGACCAGAAGGTATTTTTCAAAACTTCATCATTTTAAACTAATACTTTATCGGGAGTAAATTGTACAATATCTTTTGAAAGAATGCTTTTGGATTGGGTGGGTTTTTTTAATATTGATCCACAGTCTAAACCCGTTGTAAAGTTTTTTAACACATGTAAAAAATATTTTCAGCCTCTTTGTTCCTACACCTTAAGCCAGGAGATGGCACTAGGGGAATAGTTATTCCCATGGATGGGCCTGTCTGAAGGCAGCAACGCCTCTCCAGCAGGGACGGTGTTTTCAGTGTGACACATCGGCAATACACAGAGCTGTCTGTGCTTACAGACAGAAGCATCTGCATTACAAAACCAGTTGCAGCCTGGAAACTTGTCCTGTTTTTTTCATTTGGGAGTCTGATCTCATATTGTTAGAGTAGGCTGGAGGGAACCATGCAGGAGGAGTTGAGAGGGAAGAAGTAAAAAGGAGGTGGTTGGGAATTACTGAACTTGGATGCCTAGAGGTAAAATTTGGCTGTGTTTATGAGGTCCTGTCAGGTACAGCCTCCTGGAAAGTGCCTTCCTTAAGCTGGTGTAGGCTCCTGGGTAAGCCCAACACCTTGATCATGGGTCTGTTAGCAAGCAGGAGGCTGACAGGGAGATTAGCATTCCCAGGGCTGCCAGGTCACCCAGTTTACTGTCTTGGTAGCTTTGTTGTACCAAGAAAATCTGGCAGGACATATCCCATCACATATGCACCCATGCACTGTGATGGAGCTGAGGGATGGTAGATCTTGTCCTAAGCCACAGGAAAGTAAACTTCAGGCTTCAAGGATCCATTTCTGGGATCAGGAAATACCTTAGTCAGACAGTAGCAATCAGATTGATATTTGGCATTCTTTGGGGAAGAAGGGTGGCTACAAAGAATAGGACATTAAGAACAAACTTTTTCCTTTTGAATGTGCTTGCAGAAAGCTGAGTAGAAGTAGATACTGCAACAGCACAGAGAGTGCAAATGCATTGTTACTCCTCACAGATGCTGTTTCCAGTTCAGGATTGTGCTTTTCTTGCAACAGCCTAATGAGTCTTTACAGAGACACAGCAGAGCCAGGGTAAGTGACAGTACTGTACTCCTTCCTAGCCCTGTCTGGTCCCTGCACCTCTGCTCCTCCTGAGGGCATAGTCACAGGCTGAAATCTCTAATTCTTATTTTTCTGCCCTTCATGGTGTTGTTTTCTCTTTGTTCTGGTCATCTCCCATACCAGTACAGGATCTGTCCCTCCTTGCTGAGCTCTGGTGTAGGTGGCTCAGGAGAGGATATGGTCTGCCCTGGGTTATTGGTGTAAATTATCCTGAGTTAGTAGTTCTCCCCTGCTGGGTTAGTGGCAGACTTTTTCCTGTGCCACTCCAAACTGCACAGATCTCTGTTACTCTGTGATAAACACTGGGACTCCCCTCAGAGCCAGAAGTAACAACATCCACTCCTCTGCTGTTAGAACTGTTTCCAGTGCAATGTAAAGACAGCCAGTCACAGGGCTCCCCTACAGTGTGTACAGCCCTGACCTGAGGGCTTTGTGACGTTTGGCCTTTGCTATGGGTTGGCTTGGTTGAGCAGTCTCTTTTCAGTCCCCCATTTATAGTTGTTTTTTCATTATTTCAAATATTAGTAAGTCATTGCTACAGCTGGGAAGGATCTGCATTCTCTTCAGTGTCTGCCTTGCTGTGAAGAATGTCTCACATATTTACTACAGTGAATGTAATTTAAAACATTGTCTTGCTGAAAAAAAAAATGCACATGGCCTTGCTAGATACCAAGGTAGCAAATAAAGGAATTGGAGGTTACCTGGAGAAAAGGTGTTCAAAGCTCTGTGGGTAAGACAGATTGAAATGAAAACTGGGTTGGTTTTTTGTCAAACTGAATGTTTATCTGAGAAACATGTATTCTCCAGACATGAAGACTGTACAAGTGTATTCAGGTAAGAACAGCCATATAAAAAGAATTATTTGTTTTTAAGAAGAGATAAGTTTTGCAGTCTTTCATTCCCACTGCAAAGTAAAAGAACTTTTAAAGGAATTGAGCAAACAAGTGTCATTGTATGCTTTCTTTCTGTCAAATAATTCACCTGCAACTTTCCATGTGCATTGCTGAGGTGGGATATCATTAGTCCTGTTACATCTGCAGCAGCATCTGTTGCTGTGGAAGGGTGTTCTCCTCCAGGGGTAGGCATGTTAGATTTTATTTTGATAACAACTTAATATGAAAAACTACCAGTTAATGTAGCCCTTGGATGCAACTGTCCTAATTTTTCTCAGAGCTTTATTGTCATGTGCTTGCCTTTGAATAATGTTTGCTATCTGAGGTACAAAGCTGAAGTGGAAGATCTGCTTATCACCTGACAGATGTTGCCACCATATCCCAGCCCTGGGGGTGATTTCTGACAGAAAATCTCTGTACAGAAGAGATTTTCTGTAAGAAAATCTGTCAGTGGGTAAGGGAATCTCCTGCTCAAACAGCCGTGGTGTATCTGTGTCCTCTCTGTTGCCACGTGTGGTCTGTAAAGCCAAGCTGCAGATCTGGCCAGAGGCTTTGAAAACACAACAATGGGCAGCACTGGCCCCTCTCACAAAGCACTCTATTTCCTTTTTAGACTTTCAGTCTGTGTTGCAAAGAGTGAGTCCAACTGTTCATGTCCAACATTCACGGTATGAATAGCCTAGAGGTTTGGTTTCTGGGTAGGTTATTTAAAGCTGATGTGCTGTCTTTTTTTCAAGAAGAATACAGTGCC
The DNA here is from genome assembly GCA_037834095.1 of Argya squamiceps. NCBI lineage: Eukaryota > Metazoa > Chordata > Aves > Passeriformes > Leiothrichidae > Argya > Argya squamiceps. The sequence goes on from JBBMKD010000002.1 coordinate 1,904,874, forward strand.
AATTTAGCATGGGGGCCTCCATGTTCTTCATCCAGCTTTTTTGTGTTGGCATTATAGTGCAGGGGGAGCTGGAATAAGATGCAGAGCTCTCAGCTTACTTCTCCCTTGCTACGTGACTCTCCTGAGTGTGCCTTGGCCTGGGGTCACACAGTGTCAGTCGTGTGGGTGTGACACAATGTGACAGACATGGACCAGCAGCAGGGAATGGTTGTGTCTTCAAGTGGGCATGGGCCCCTGCTAGCCAGCTCTCCTTCCTTCATGGACACCTTGAGTGCTGTGTCCAGTTCTGGGCCTCAGTTCAGGAAGGACATTGAGTGCTGTGTCCAGGTCCGGGTGTCCCAGTTTAGGAAGGACACTGAGTGCTGTGTCCAGTTCTGGCATCTCAGTTTAGGAAGGACATTGGGTGCTGTGTCCAGTTCTGGGATCTCAGTTTAGGAAGGACATGGAGTGCTGTGTCCAGCTCTGGGTGTCCCAGTTTAGGAAGGACACTGAGTGCTGTGTCCAGCTCTGGGTGTCTCAGTTTAGGAAGGACACTGAGTGCTGTGTCCA
>JBBMKD010000002.1:1905522-1971477 GCA_037834095.1 Argya squamiceps
CATGATCTAGTTGAGGGTTAGGGCTGGGTTGGACTCGATGATCTTGAAGGTCTCTTCCAACCTACACATTCTGTGATCCTGGCAGAGCACCATGACACTGAGCTGGCAGGAGAGCCATCCCCTGTGCCTGGGGGCACCAGAGAGATCCCACAGCCCTCCAAGGCCTGTGTGTGAGGTCCAGCAGTAGCTGGGAATCAGCAGAGAGAGGCACATGGGAGTCAAGTGAAGGGGTCTCATGAGCTGAGATGAGTCTTGGCAGGTTTGAAGGTGAGGGTGGCAGGTGATATCTCACCATGGGATGGATTTGGTTTTCCCTGGGTCTTCCAACATGAAACTTCAAACTAACATATTTTAAAAAGGTTGCTGATCTAGAATGCTGTCCTGAAGCAGGGATATCTCCATCTGTTAGTTAGATAGCTGTCAGCAGCTTTCAGCACACAGCAGCACCAATTTGGGGCTTGACTGTATGAGTTGCTCAGTAAATTATTTCAAAATCCTTCTACAAAGCTTAAGAAGAGCAGCAGTTTCACTGGGAAACTATCTGCACTCCCAGTGAAGATAGAAGTTACACACTGAAGGCCTGGTTTCCTCTGTAGGAAGAATTTGTTTAGTCTGATACCAAAGAAGGAAGCTTCAACTACTGAGGTGTTCTTCAGTTTGTGTTTATGTTAGCATGTGGCACAGGGTAAAACTCTCAAAGAGGGCTATGAAGAATCCAAATTTTCAGTGAAGTTTGTCTCTTGATGGGTTTTGTCCTATGTAAATCAGCTGCAGACCATTAAAAATTCACTTGATTTTTGAGCAACCTAGATCAGAGCAGCAGTTTGGGAATACAAAAGGCACATAAAGGCACTTGCTGAGCACAGGAGACATGAATATACTTAAGGTGTTGCTGAAGGTTGAAAGCATTGCATGAAACAGGGCTGCACAAGTCAGGCATTATCTCCCAGAAAAGGACTACTCCCTTGGTGTGTAGTAAGTGTTATAGTTGTATTAGGATGAAATTATACTTCTGTACTTTTTATTGTATCTGAATCAAAATGGATGGCATCCTGTGTTGTGGTGTTAAATACTCCTAATAGTGTTTTAAAGCATCTCTGTTCAAGCAGTATTGATGCTTACAGTTTCAGACCTCATGTTTGTTTTTTGTTTGATATTTAGGAGAAAGCCACTCCATTTGGCTGATTTAGTAGAGCTGAAATGATAAAGACAACACTGAGATCAGCACTCATGAGCTACTTTTTCTTCAGAAGTGCCAAGTATTTTGAAGCTAGGATTTCATAATTCTAAATTCTGTGGCTTTAGTGCTCTTCTAACACTTTTTTTTTTAATGTGCAGAATACACATGTATCATTTCATGTATCAGTGACTGGGGGCTTGGATACAGTAACTCTAAGGAGCTCCTCAGTATTTCCTTCACAGGTCTTGGGCTGCAATCCAGTTTATTTCAGCCTTCACCTAAAAACATTCTCACCAATTCAGTTGGTGGTTGTCTTGGTTCTGGAGACAAATTTCAGGAGAAAACACCCTGGAATGAGTGTTTCCTCTGAAGAGAAAAGGGTTTTAATAACTCTCTTCTGCCAATGAGAGGAAATTGATAATTTACACTTGTGAGAGTGTAAGTGAAAAAAAGAGAACTGTTTATTAACAAAAAAAGTGTGTGTGTGGGGATTCCTGCAAGGCACAGAAAAGGACTGAATAAATACTAGATACAAACTCCTGGAAACTTACCCTCCACCCACACACACCCCCACACACCCACAACAGAACAAAAAAAACTCAAAAAATGCCTGGGGAAGAAAAACACATGTGCTGACCACATGGCCCAGAAAACAAAATGGTGACTGGTCCATTTTGTCTCCAGGAAGGGGAAGAGGAGTTCAAACAACAGCCTGGACCAGGGAAGATGGGAAACCTGTTGGATTTCTATCAGAGGTGAGCAAGAGGCAGAGTGAGAGCATAACCTTTGCTCTGACAATCTGGTGCACTCCTGAATGACTTATGGGACAGACCAGAAGAAAGCTTTTAAGTTAAGCAAAGGCAGAAGTGTTTTATTTGTTATCTTCTAAAACCTGGCTTAGATTTTGAAATAGACAGGATGGTTACAGATGAGAAACTCTGAACTGAAATCACTTTTTAAACTAATGAGGCAGTTAATAAGCACCATCATGTGCATGAAGGGGAACAAGTTAAAAAATTGTAGTGTTCACCACAGCATGGAGTGAAAAATATGTCTGTTTTTGTGTCACAAGGAGCCAAAGAAAATGCCTTCCTGAGAAAATAGTCTGGAGAGCTGATACTTAGAAGTATAAAAGAGAAAACTTATTTTGGTTTTGTGTCTCTGAGGTGGTAAAGCTGAGGAATGTAATAGCCTAAGAGGAAGCCCAGGCTGTGCTTTCAGGTGTGTATGGCATGATAACATACACAGTGTTCTTGTTGTTCCTTGAATGATGCAGAATTCTAAACTGGGTTACAAAAGCATAGGAAGCAATTTATCCCTTTTACCTGGAAGGTGTATATTTTCTCTTATTTTTCAGGTTTCAGAACCAAAAAATCCCAAAAATCCCAGGGTTTTCTTGAGCCTTGGAAAAGAGTTCAATTATTAGAATTGGAAAGAGCTGCTTCTCTTCAGAGAAGGGAGACTTATTGATGAGTCCTGAGTACCAGGAACTCTGGAAAAACAATCTAGAAACTTTGCTGACTGGATCTCTACATGTTAATGATGGGGTGAATGGCAATTCCTTTTTAGCAGCTATTTTAAGGCTTTCTTCAGTCATAATTTCTTGTAAAGTTTTAAAAGTATCTCACAGGCTGTCTGTAGCCTCTGCTCCAAGCATTTAATATTAAGTGGCGGCCCCAGACACACTTAATGTTCTGCTGGGTGGATGAGGGTTATGTTCTTATGACTGGCTAATTAGTTAGGCTCCAGGAGATGAAGTACCACCATCCTCACTGTAGCTGTGGGCAGAGGATGTGACTGAAGGAGACATCCAATGGGGTTTTCTGTGACTATAAACTTAAACTTTTTGAGGTTACAAACTCTGTGCTGTACTGACCTTCTTATAAGATATACCTGACTACAAGGTTTCTTCATTCTTTTCTCTTCCTTTATATCCAGCTGTGAAAAGTTAAGCATGGCCATGCTTTTGAGATTTTTGAAAAAGGGTTCATTCAACTCTGCCAGTTCCAGAAGGGCTCTGAATTCAGTAACACTTCTGTCATGAAAAGGATCTCTTTTTAAAATGGGTGATATCACAAAGCCTTCCCTTCAGTGCAAGCATTCTGTGGCTGCCAACTGCAAATCTGCATGAAATGTGAATCAGGTTTCAAGACCAAAACCCTGAAAATGTGGTTGGCTTAAGTGCATGAGACTTTTTTCCCCCAACTCTAACAAATTCTAGGTGCTTTGTGTCCTGTTTCTTCCCATTTTCACATCCAAGCCTGTTTCCCAAGTCTCATGGCAACCGTGAGAGACATTTACTCTTTTTATTCCATGTGGTGTGTGGGGTTTACTTGTGATTCCTTGGTTCCTGTAGCAGAGCCATGGGAAAACAGCCTGCAGTGTGGTGAGGTAGAAGCATGTTAGGCATTCCTCCTCTCTTTTGGTTTTCTTAAGGATCTGCCTTCATGGAAAATGGATGTGACCTATGCTGCATAGCCCTGCCCTGCTAGGTAAGACCAAAAGAGGTTGGCAATTGTTCCAACCTGCATGCTCTGATGTGCACTAAAGGCACAAGAGTCACTTCCTTTTGCTGCCTAGCAGACAACAGGGAGGTGAGAAGGAAAAGGTTGGCACAGGGAAAAGCACACAGAGGAGAAGTGTTCCAGGTGGCTGGGGAGAACATAACTGCTGAGCAGTGTGAGGTGCTGCTTTTAGCATTGGCTTTCTCAAGGCTTTGGGCTGTGTCCCTCTCCTAATGTGCTCCTCATTGACCAGTTTTACTCATATGACCATGAACAGGCCAAGTGAGCTTCAAAGGATGTTTGTGAGGTTGAGCACGAGCTGAATTCCTTACAGCCACTGGCTGCAATTCATCCTGTGACATTTCTCTGTGCCTCAAAGCCTTTCATCCAGCATTAGACTGTACTCTCCAACAAAAGAAATGATGCATGGAAACTGAGGAGATGTGATGCAAGTGAATTTTTCTGTTTAAAAGTACAATTGCAAATAACTATTATCATTGCTATTTCTTTTAACCAGTGTGAATAATCCCTCTTGAAATACTTTTCATGCTGCTGAGGAAATACATGGATGTTTTTTATGGCTTTTATCAATCTGCCTCATTCATTTCTTAGTGCAAAGCCTTTCCAGAGGGCTGGCAATAGCCTTTCTCTTACAACAAACTGATTTAGGAGTGCAGCTACCCATTATTGCTACATTGGTGGAGAAATGATAGTTTATGAGCTAATCTATACCATCCTCCCAAACCATAGATTTTGATAATGTAAAATTCAGTTTAATGCTCTAATAAACCATGCTCTGATATGTACTGTGCCAATTAGTCTAGAAGGTAGGTGTGTGTGAAATTTGCTATTTTCAGCAACATTTGATACTTCATTTTAAAGTAAATGTAAGTGCCTGGGTAAATGAAAGTATTGCATTTTTTTGTTATAAAATAAATGAGAAATAACAGGTTACTAAAGAAGTATCTTTGTTATATGTTTGAGCACTTTCTTGGATCCCTGTAAAAGTCAGCCTCCCTGGCATAAGAAGAGAATAGATTTAAATCTGTGGGAGGATTGCATTGACAATAAGATAGTATTTGTGTGGTGGTCTAAAACCAGCTGGAATTAAATTCCAAATAAGCTGCTTCCCTTCCCCTGCCCTCTGTGGTGAGAGAGGAATAAAGGTGGAGACTATGGATTGAGATAAAAACAGGCAATAGGATGAAAAATTAACAAACAACAGTATTAATAACAAAAAATATGTAAAAGAGAGGGTGATTTTAGCACAGAGGCAGAGTCCTGGTCATTGGCAATTTCTCTGAGGAAGAAACAACAAAATGGCACAAATTCACCTTTTTTCCCCCTGATTTGAGTGGTATAGAATAACAGCCTGGTCACACACACTTGGCTCTAAGCTCCACCCACTTCTAGAGACCTGCAAACAAAACTGGAACAACTCAGAAGAGCTTAAATGTGTTGTGTTTAAACTCTGAGATTTGGTTAAAAACATGCTGAAGTGGAACAATTCTTGTAATAATGGTATGCAGTGCCATAAGAGGGGAGCTGTGTGAAAGAGGAAAACCTTTTGCTGTTGAAGCAAGTTTACTTCACTGGGATGGTTCCATTTGTGGATTTTGTTCAGATAGGAGTGCTGTGTGTACTGTGGCTTTTTAAAAATACCTCAGTACTGATGTAAAGATAGGAAGGCTGGAAGGTCTTGGTGATGTGAGCACTCAAGTTTGCCTGGCAGAAGGAGGATGTCTTTGCTCAACTTTCTTCTCCTGGGTTTGCCCTTTGCACCATGAAGGTCAGGGCTGGCAGAGCTGTGTGAAGGACACAGGTGATGTTGTAGCCTGTTGTGCTTCAGTTTCTTGGTCTGTAGGTGGGAGGGAGGAATGACCAGTGTCCAGCAGCTCCTGGAAATGAGAAAAGAGACACAGAGAGGGTTTTGGGGAGACATGCATGAACAGTCTTGGCCCAAATGAGTTTGGGGCAGTGGGTGGAACTCACTGTGTTCAACACTCTAGTGCTGTCTCTTGACACATCAGGCACACCTGACCTGCTGTGTGTTGTTCTCCTGGATAAATGCTCCTTTCTGTCCATATGGGGTCTGTTTCTGCACAGAGCTGCATCACCCACTGGCTGGAAACCATTCTAAAATAAACTAAAACACAGCCCAAGAGTAGGGAGAACGTTGATAGAGTGCAGAAACTTGTTCCTTTTAAGAGCAGCATCTGTGTTTCTGATACTCAGCTCCTGCATGTAAGAGATCTTGCTGGTGATAACATGGCTGACACTTTTGGGTCAGAGAACAGCACTGTGTGTTGTAGAAAACAACCTCTGCCTTTGCCTAGACAGGAACCTGGAGCCTCGAGCAGTGCTAGATGGAGGGACATTGCTCCTCTTGCAGTTCCCTTCTGCTCTGTGCACATGAATCCCCTTTTTCAAGGGGCTCCTTGCTATCCCTGGCCTGGCAGAAACAGCTGTGGACATGTGCGATAGTGACTCAATGAGTACAGCCTCTGCCAAGAGCACAGTTACATCCTTGCAGCCAATCCTTGGAACCACCTCTTGCCAAACTTTCTGACACTTCCACCTCAGCTCTGCAGGCTGCCCTGCTCCCCGTGGCATTTGCTGTGTACCAAGGGCTCGTGATTTGTGGCTTGACCTTCCTCTAGGAATTTAGGTTCCAAGGAGTTAAACTGTCAGCTGGGTGGAGTAGTGGAAAGTATGCTCATTAACCATGTTCTATTTAAAATACAAAGCAAATGCAGCGATGGCAAGAGGTGTCAGATGACAGGGACTGAGAATTGCTTTTTTTGTTCAGAGCCTGAACAGATGCAGGCTGGCTTTCCTTCCTCAGCTGCTGGCCTCTTCAGTCACTCCTGGAGGGCTTGGTTGTGCAGAGTATTTCTTTCCTTAGGTGAACACAAAACATAAGAGAATGCAGCCTTTTGTGAGGAGCATTCCCCAGGAACAGAGCCCTGAGTGGGGCTTGTTTTACTGCTATGGAGGCAGTAGGTTGAAAAAAGGTGAAGCTTTAAAGGGTTTTGAGGTGAAATAAGAGGTTTCTCTGCTCTCCCACAGATGAGGCACCAGAGCTGTTTATACATTTCCACACTGTGCTTTCAGATTTGGTGTGATTTCAGTGGGATTTATTGATGAAATCAAAGCTGCTTAAGAAAAATCCCTTGTCATTAGGTTCCCAAATCATCTCGTTTCTTCATTTTCAAAATGGATAAATAAAAGGGGTTATATTGAAGCTGTCATTGGCTGAGAGAGCCTAGTAGTATATAAAGTATTTGCCTTTCTTTATAAATGACTGAGTTATTTAAGATCTTATGAGAATGTGAACATTTTTTCAGATATGTGTCTCAATTGAGGGTAGAAATATTTTAAATTACTAAAACCTTTAGATAGCATAAAAATCCACTCCCTGTACAGCTCAGAAATACCCTGAGGCTTGACCTCAGTTTAATAGGAAAGGAGTATTCTCTTTGTTTTCATCTGTTTTGTCTGCAACAATTATTTGTACTTTAATTTTTGAGGAGTGAGAGTAGTGTAATTAGTATTACCTTGATTCCTTGCAATTAGAATCCAGAGAAATACTGTCAGCCTTCTTATGTCTCACAATCCAGCATTTTATTTTAAATAAAAAATTTGAATGTGAGTTTTTAAAAACTAGTGAGCTTAAAAATCTGTCTGCTTCTCCAGTGATAAAAAGTCATCCAACTTTGTTAGTTGCTTGAGTCCCAAATATTTTAGAAGTTAGTAAAACTTGCAATTTAAAAAAAAAAAACCCACCCAATCATGGAAAGTTCAGCCTTTCCTTTAGGGCTGTGTCCAGCCTTGGACTAAGCAGGTTCTGTGACCATATGTCAGTGCAGCCTTGATAAGGCAGGGTGAAAAAGAGTCTGACAGCATATAGATCTAAATAAAAAATGAAATGTTTGGTTGGTTTTAAGTTTTTTTGCTTTCCCAACAACTGAGATCTTCAGTTTCCTGGAAAGAGAAACTGCCTGGAGCATGGGTGTATGGGCAGGATATTGAGTAACAGTAGGATGTGCAGCAGTGTTTTGAGTCTGCTTATGTATCCTGCACTTTTTAAAATTGCCCTTTTAGGACGAAGTTTAATAACTCCTTTTTACTTCTTTCTTCTATCCAGGTTTTTTTTTTTGCATTTTGAGTGTAGCAACTGCAACCCTTTGTAATCTATCTGCTGCCATAAGCCTTTGGGCAGGGTGTAATTGCCAGGTTCATTTGGCCCTGTGTATGAGCATGGTGAGGGTTTAAATGGGAGATTCTTTGGGAAGCCTCAGAGGAGAGGCAGCTGTTGTTGGAAGGGCTGTGGTTTATTCTGGTGCCAGCCACCCCCTCTGCACCTGTTGGCACTTGAATTATGGTCACTTGGTGCATAGCAACTCCATAAGGCAAGGTAGGATTTTAATAGAACAGGCTGATACCCAGATGGGGATTAAGGCAGTTTCATGAACACTTAAGGAAGAGAGAGGAGAGACATTTAAGGGCAGGGATGTAACAATACTTCCCTGAGCAATGGGCACAAGGGGTAGTTGGCCCCTTCTTGCCTGGTGCTGGGCCTGTTCCCAGGTACAGAGTGTTTCAGGGTAACTGTAATTTCTGGTTGCTCTTTCTAGTTGTCCATAAAGCTGTAAATAGAGGCAGCAGGTAGGATTCTTCCCTAAGAGTGCTGTGTACCTGCTCTTGCAGCAGTACAGAGGAGATTTTGCTGGGAAAAGTAGCTCTGCATGGTCCCCTGAAGCAGGGCCACCCTGCCTGGTTTTGGATCTTGCCACCATTGCAGCTGTTCTGACAACAGATTCCAGGTCTTCTTCTCCCAAAAATGTAAATGCCAATGTTGGTGGTAGTGCCCTAATTAATTACTCCTCCTCCCAGACCCCAAACAAAGAAATTTTCATTAAGACCAAGTGAAGTGACCTACTGGAAATGTCCATATTTATATATTTTTATAAAACTTTATTTTGTGGTATGAAATATACAGGGAAAATGAATTAACTGCTGAGTGCTGCTTTGAGTGAATTTGAACAGATGGGGAACAAAAAAGACTTCATAGCCACAAAGTGACCACAAGGATTTATGGATGCTTTATTTTTCCAAGAAATGACATTGTTTCAATGCAGATAACATGGAAAGAGATGGTTGGGATGGATGGACCCTGGATGGTAGAGTTTCTTCCATGTTTCTTCTTTTGCTTTGGTAAAAGCTGGGGTTTTTTCAATGAAGGTGTAGTGACCCAAAGGTGATTCCCATGGACGTGCTGGTAAAAAAATGGTGGGATGGAGTCATATCATCCAGTTCTATGCAGTTTCCATGTTGATGGTGACAGACTGAGCAAGAATTTCAGGCAAATCTCGAGTGCCATCTGGTCTTTCCAATTCTGGCTTGCTCTGGGAAGGAATGGGAGACTTGTATTTGAAGTCAATGTTGGCTGAAGAAACACTTGCAAAGTGACAAACTGAGCCCTTGATTTCTGTTTTGAGGTGTTTGTTTCATGAAGTTGGGAATGTGTGTTTCCTTGCATAGAATAACTGACTGTTCTCATAAGCCCACAATAGTTTGTTTGCATTTTAAAGACAGCTGCTGTTTTGGGGGAGGTTTTGTCAGTTTTTTTTTTTTTTTTTCCTTCCTCTGGACAAAATAGTAGCATATAAAGGCTAGGGATGGGGGGGTGGGGAGTGTTGTTTTTATTTTCCCCCACTTGTAGGAGAAGTGCTAAATAATTGGGAACTTTTGAAGCCCTCTTGGCTATTGATCATGACTGTGACAATACTCTTCTTCAGATGATTATTTTGTTTGAAGACCTGTTCTCAATAGCTCACATGAGTATTCAGGCTACTCTGTCTTAACAGAAATCTACAAATTATTAAAAGGTGTGGCTTTGATTTCTGTTTAAAAAAAATCTCAATTGTGCTTGCAGTATAAATGTCTCAGGCTGTCAATTTGCATTGTTTTTGAAAAATCTGCTAAATACCAATGAGTTACAGGGCTGTGAACAGGAGCCAGGGACCTGCAGTCCTGCTATCTCTGCTTTTGGACAACAGCCTCATTTTACTCTTTTCATATTGTTGGGGAAATGTTGGTGTCATGGTGTTGGTGTCATGGAAGCCTTTATGGATAGCAAGTTAAGTGTGGTGAAGTTAAGTGTGCAAATGAGAAGAACATACCTTTTGGTACCTGGGAAATTCCTCTTAGACAGACAGGATGTGCTTTACAAATGCTGTGGAAAAATACAGATATGCTAATTAGAAGGAGCAGCAAATGTTACCTTGGGAAATAACTCTAAAATTACAGCTGTCCATGAGCTGATAGCATTAAAAATATGTACTACCTGGTCAGATTTGATCTGATATGGTGATAGAAAGTTTTAAGTGTTTAATGTTGTACAAATCAAACTCTTCTTGTTTAAATGTGGTAAGACAGTTACTATTGGATACAGTCACTGCAACTGCCCTGCAGAAAGTCAGAGTCTAGAGATTTGGTGTTGACCAAAACAGCCTCCTCTGCTGTGGCTGAATGGAGTCTTTTGCATGGTGTGACTGCAGGATGAGCATATTGCCATGGTAGTTTTCACACATAAGTCCTTTGACCTAACTCAGCTGGAGCTTTGTCTGATTTCCCTGAGAAGCTAAAATGAATACTTCTTACTGTAATGAAACTGTAAGAGAGAGGAGAAATGTAGGATGGATGTTGAGCCATCTTGCACCTACCCTCATAGTTGATGCAGCCATTTGAGTCCTCCTGACCTTTCATGAGTTCGTCTACTTCTTCTTCTGTCATCTTCTCACCTGAGAGTGGAGACAGCTTGGTTCATTCTTCCACACAGAACTGAGGCTGAAACCTACAGCTTTTCCAAAGGCATTTCTTATTTTCTGAGTTAGTGAAAAAATACCCCCACCTACATATGACATGAGCTTAGTTAATATTAACTTTCTTTAGAAGACAGAGACATATATGCATAGAGATTCTAGTTATTCCTACAGAGTAAAGAAACTATGCAGCAAATCCTCTACTTTTGTCCATGTGTTATGTCACTGAGATGTAGACTTTTCTCTCTATTTCTCAAATAACAGTCTTAATAACTCTTAAATAACTCTTACTATCCTGTCTGAATTTAGATGTCATAAGCCTGGCCTTTTCCTTTGCCCTTTAGTAGGAACCCCAAAGCTCTGTTCGCTTTCTTAGTGGATTTGCAGTTAGGAAACCCAGAGTCTTGTCTGACTTAGTAACCTCCTACCTCTTCAAATTGTTTGGACTACCTTTCCTCCTCTCTCCAGCAGCAGCAGCAGATTTGGAAGTGTCTGCAGAGAGGCTGATCCCTTACCCAGAGTAGCCAGCACGTGACGGAGTTCAGCCCCCATGACTGTGCCGTTGCCTTCCTTGTCAAAGACACGCAGACCTTCAACAAAGTCTTCAAAGGTGCCCTGTTCCTTGTTGTTGGCAGCTGCTTGCAGCATGGGCAGGAACTCCTCAAAGGTAATCTTCTTGGCATTCATCTCTGGAAAAAAGCCACCAGTTGTTACGTGCTAGATATTTGGATGTGTATTCCTCATTTCTCAAATGTGGGAGAGCCTCCCCTGTCTCCTTTTCACAGCTCTTTCTAGCCTTTACTCCAGTCTTTGCCTCAGAAGTTGACAGCTCCTTTGCAGAATCTGGATTCTCTTATCCTATGAGCTATTTTTCACATACATCTGATTTTTTACATCCAGGATCCTTCTCACATAGCTTTGTAGGCTTGTGTGCATGCTATATTTTTTCTTTCAGAGATGAAATTTGCTGTACGAGTTAATATTTGAAAAGATTTGGGGAGTGAGGGAACTGCAGAATACAGTCAAACAAAAATATTGAGCCCCGGCAATAGGGAAAAGGTAACCAGAGTGGGATGTGGTGACTTAGACAATCCACTGAGGTTGCTCACATGTTACTGACCTCTTCAGGGTCTCTTTGATGTAGTGGCAGAGCCTATTAGCAAGAGATAAACTAATTAAAACTAGGAAAGTACAGAGTGGTGGGTTGCCAATAGTAAATTTGGGTATGGTCACAATGAAGGTTTAAGACCTCCCAAGCTTAGTCCATCTAACCCCTTTCCTCTCATGACCCAAAAATTGCAGTCCTCAGTGAGATCTTGATCTTCCCCAAGTGTTGCCCATTTTGTGGTTTTTTGGGGTTTATTGGTTTTTGGGGTTTTTTTTGAGCAAGGCTGCCAAATAAAAGAATCTTTTTTATTCTTTCTTCTTTCCTCTCAGATCTTTCCATTGCCAGCCTTCATCTGGGCAGCAATGAAATATAATAGATGGAAATAGATGGACAGATATTTTTTCATTATATACAGTTGTTACAAAATCTATGCAGCTATATCAAAGTCATTGTCAGTTTTTGCTGGAATCACTGAAAGTCCTGGGTTGATCTCACCTCTGTGTTAGTCCTCAATGCCTCCTGCTGATGCCAAAGCTTTCTGAATTGTTCCTCAGAGTTGTCTTTACCAGGCCAGAGGGTGTGAATAAAATTTAGCCTATCTTAATATGGTTCTGCATGACTGAAATCAGGGATCACCTGCTTCTAGGTCCTTGTTAAAATGAGGGGACTATAGTATTCATCCTCTTCTATCCTCTCTCTAAAAGGGAGGAAAAGGAAATAAAAAATGGCTGTGGTAATAAGTGGTCAACATATGCTTCAGTGTGCCCAGGTTAGAAGGAGTTTTGGGAAGACCATTCCAGTCAGCTGAAAGAAACAGGTGAGTTTCCAGTCCCAGGGCATGTCTTGGCTTGTGCAGAGGTTGTTGCACTGGAAGGACCTGAAGAGCTGAGTATCAGTTGTGGACTCACAGCTCTCCAAGCAAAGGCTGGGGCACTGCTGGACTGTGAACAACAATGAGTGTGTGTTACACCTGCACTGAGCTGACACCAAAACAGGCCCTATAGAGAACTCTCCATGGCTTAAGCAGAAAGTTTTCCTCTATTCCCCATCAGCATCCTTCTCTTCCAAAGCAATGAGGGAAATACCATGTATTGTTGCATAGCCCCCTCGCTCCCCATCAGAGCAAAAGCTCCCCTCTCTCCTGCTGTGGCTGTTGGTGTTGCCTGGCTGCTGTTCCCCAACCTCAGGAACAGCCCAAAAGGCTGTGGGGCACTTACCCTCTTTGCTGGGGTTGCCCAGGATTTTGTTGATCTCTGCATTTGTGGGGTTCTGCCCCAGTGCCCGGATGATGTCGCCAACCTGGCTGAGGGTGATCTTGGCATCACCAGTCCTGTCAAAGAGGAGGAAGGCCTCCTTGAAGTCTGCAAGAGAAGAGCAACATTGAGCCAGGCAGCTCCCTAGGGACCAAGATGTGAGCCTGTTGTCTCCTGGCACTGTTCCACTGACTCCAGGGGAATCTTTGGCCCACGGTCCCAAGAAAAACTCCTCCCCTCTGACATTTCAGTTTCACTATTTTTAAACTTTTATATCTACCTTTCCTATCTTTCCTGGCTCTAATTGCCATCAATAGCTTTGTGATTGACCCTGTAGTTTTTTCAAGGACAAGGAAAGATAAGTTCTCTACCAACATTGTCATTCAAGAACAGGTTTCTTCACATGATGCAGCAGCAGACAGTAAAAATGTTGTTATCCACTCCACCTTATCTCTCCAGAGAACTGGGACTGTCAAGTGCCAGCAGTGCAAAACCTTTACCTGCTTCAGTGGGTTCCACCTGCAATCCCAGCATCTCAGCTACACAATGCTAATAAGAAACTTGAAGGTGAATTTCAAATGTTTCTGCTGTTGTTTTCCCTTAAAATTGCCTCACAATGGGATTTCCAAACATGTTTGTTCCCTCTTTTTTTTTTTTTCTGTTCTTTGTAGTTTTGTCTTTGCTTCTTACAGATGCATGAATATTCCACTTTTCCAGTGGAAGTACTCATGTGGTGCTTTTTCCTGTTCATTTCCAGCATGTTCACTTTGAGACTTCACTTCTTTCAGTGCTGCCAAGTGATCAGTGTTCACTTATTTCCTCTTGCTGGACAAGGCCTTCAGGTACAGGCATTTCTCCTACAAAAATCAGCACAGGTAGTTGCCTTTATTGCATTGCCAGCTTTCATCTTCTGTTGTGAAGTTCCAGCTCAATCATATGACTATATTTTTTGGCTTTTTAGAGTATTTGAATAAAGAAATGTGGCTTTAAAAAAAGAGGAGGGGACAAAGGTCAACTGTGTGGCTAAAAAGCTGCCTTTGAACCCCATATGCCACAAGCATCTTGGTGTGTGCTGTTGATCTCTTCTGCACTGCAAGGTCTGATGATGCTGTGGTTTAGCTCCAAATAAACCAAGTAAAATGTCCTTTCCTTGGTCATGATTCTCACCCAGCAGCCACACAGGCTTTGTGTTTCCCAGCCTGTGTGATGTTCATTCTGCTTTGGGGCAGGTTCAGGAGCAAGAAGCCACATTTTGGATCATGTCTTCATTGATCTTGTGCTGGGGACATGTGCTGCAGAGGTATTTATGGTTTTGCTTTAGTCTTCCTTGTACCACCTTGGTGGAGTTGTTGCTGGCACCCAGTAAAAGCACTGACACACAGTGTCAGCCTGCTAGGCTGTCATCTAATACATCTGAAAATAATCCTCTTACTGTCTCATGTGAGACACCTATAACCCTTTGCTGCTACCTCTCTTTCCTTCCAGCTTTTATTGTAGGGCATGAAATTATGGCCTTGTGCACCTGTGTAGAGCTTCCTGATAGCAGCTGAGATGGATGGAGTTGTAGTGATTTATACCCTATAATCTGATCTTTCATCTGCCAAATCAATGACATTTAGCTGCAGTGAGGTGTAAAACAGTGCCAGTGTGCTGATAACAAAGCCATCAGGAGAGTTTCTCCATTTTGTAAATTCCTTGAAGTTTTATGTTTACTGGGTTCTGCTCCCCATCCTGCAGAAAAGGACTGTTTCATTTTCCTCTCTCAGGCATGTATTTCACTGTGATGTATCTTTGCTGTGGACTTTTATTATTCATTTTTTTTTTAATGGCCACTCCTAGTTTATACCTCTGCTGGAACAAGCACATCTAAAGTCTGTCTGAGGATGGCACTACCCAGCTGTTGGTGCATCAGCCTGTGCAGATGGAAATAGTTACTGAGGGTGGGCAGATCTGCTCCTGGGAAATTCTCCCTCTCTCAAGTAGTTCCTATTTTCTCTGCTGCTTTGTTCAGCCATTGTAACATTACAGCAGCTGGATGATCTGAAATATGTAGGGAAGCCAAAAGAAATGTTTTGCTTCATTACACATGCCAGCAGCTTTGAATTGAGGACATTTTTCCATAAACCCACCCAATCCTTTTGTAAAATTTTCAGAATTAAGAAGTAAGGAAGAGTCCAAATGACTTCTTTTGTGACCAAGAGAGTTTGGACTGCAAGAAGAGGATTGTTACCAGTCTCACTTGCTGCACTACAGCTTTCCTAATGGCTTTGATGGTCTTACCCAGAGCAGGCTCATCTTCAAAAAGTTTAGGGCTCTCTCAAGACCTGTTTCCAGCTATTCCACTCCCTCTGAATTTCTAGGAAATCCTTGTATCTTCCTTTCTAAACACTTCCTTCAGTCTACTATATATGCTACTGTTTTTTTGACAGTTTTAAATATTACTTAATATAGCCCAAATGCATATCTATTTGAAACACTTAAAACTAAATTTCCAGAGCTTCATTGAGAACTATTGTTCATGTCAGATTTTTTATCTCATTCTAGAAGATTGACACAAAAATTTGGAAGCTGCAAGTTGCTTGTGAATTAAAGAATACAGCAAGATGCTCAAGAATTGCAGAATATCCAGATCACTGTGTAAGCAGCAGTTTAAGTCACTTATTTGCTGACTATCTCCATGCTTAAAGAATATTTTAACAGCAAAACAGCCTTTGTTCCTCCCCTTCCACAACGCCTCGTGGCAAAAGTGACATGTAGAACTCTTGCATCTTCTGTTCATGTGAAACTGCAAAGTCACTGCAGCTCAGTTAAATCTTCAGCCCACTTCCTCCTTCTGTTGTCCTCCTTCTGCCTATTTCCCTTGGGACTGTCAAGTTCAAGACTTATTTTCAGCATCCTTGAGAAGAGCCAGGACAGGAGTACAAGTGAAGAGTGTTCAGTAGGTAGAGACAGTGTATTTCCTCTTTGTACCATGGTGTAAACTTCTCAGTTCAGATAGCATGTAAACAAACATCCAGATAAATTACATGTAGATCACCACGTTCAGCATAAGTCATCACTGCTCTGGAGTCAAGAGTCTGGTGATCTGCACCAGATGAAGTCTTAGCTCATTGTTTCATACATAATCTCTGAGCCTGTGGCTCTTTTCTGAACCCACATACATGTAAAAGGCATCAGCTCTCTTGTAACTTACCATCCTGCTGCTCCTTGGAGAACTCGATCTGTTGGAAGGAAATCAATCACAAAAAATAGCTTAGGAAGGGGGGCTGGGGGAGAACCTGTGTGTTTTCTAAAGCATCCAGCTCAATCCATGAGTCATCTTCCAGAAGAGCAAAACAGTGGCCTGTCAAATGTGCAGAAGTAATGCAGATAGCAAAAGAGCTGTTAAGGCTAGTGAATATTTAGCATTTGGTAGCCATTTTGTTCCCCCTCCTGCCCCCTCTTAAAGTTTAACTTTGATTTCACTTACCATTGATTTCATCAGCAGAGAAGGACTGCAGGTGGGGAGAAAAAGAGAGAGAAAAAGAGAACTAGTACTGCTGAAAATGCACTGAGAGAAAGCAAATAGCCCAAAGTCCCTGAGTGCTTTCACTTCTGTCTTGCCTAATGTAGTTAGGCCATGGCAACTTAATCTATCAACTTCCTGCATGAAAATGTATCAGCAAGTCTATTCTTAAAGTTTTCATTAAAATCTACATCCCCAGAGCTCTGGCAATAGGAAACAAAAATTGAAAGTCTCTTAACTAGAAAAAAGTAATTATCATCAGGTCCATTTACTGTTTCAGCATAGATCCATTTTAGTTATACAATTTGATGTAATATTTCTAAACAAGCAGCTTTTTTCATTAACACAGAAATTGAATTAATCCCTAAAGTTTACATCTATAATTAGTTTTTGATGGTACGTTGTTTCATAAAGTACTAATCTTTGACATTTGCTTATATAAAAAGATGATATTTTCCATGCCACTTTAGCTGGTTACATTTGATTTAAAAAAAAACTTAGGGAATTGCAACCCTTCTGTCAGAAGCTGTGGGAGCTGCACCACTGCTGTTGCCTGGTTCAGAACTGGAGGCTAACTGGAAAACCTTCACAGCCCTTTAGGTTTAAACAGGAAAACCAAGCAAACCTAAACTGTCTTCTGGACTGTCCTTCCCCCACCCCCCAAGACCTAACATGGGCAAGAAGCCCGATTTACTTCTGTAAAACACACTGGCTGGCTGCTAACTATTAGCTTTCCAGTGCACCCACCATGGCTGAGTTGGAAATGCAGAGCAGCAGACAGGCAGGGAGGATTAGCTGAGAGGTCTTGAGAGTGGTCCTGCTTTCCTTGCCTTTCTTCCCCTTATTTATCTGCTGGTGCTGACGGCATTGCCTGGATTAGGTGTCAGGAGGAAGAGGTCCCTCCCCTTGGCGAGTTCTTTAGCTTTCTTAGGGCAAAGTGACAGGAGGCTCCATGTCTTGATAGACATCTTATGATGGCTATTTTTAGGAGGCTGAAGAGGGGCAGGGAGTGACAAGCAATAAGTTTGAATCATGTCAGCACTTTCTGGGTCCATACCATCAGGAGGAGATATTCCTTGTCCAGACCTCCTTGTAGGGAAGGATTCTATTTCTCTGATAAGCTGTGGAGTCAGTGAGCAAGGAGCACTAAGGGTGAGGAGTGCCACACGTTTGCCTGGCTGGCTGGTTTCACACATGGGAGATGCAGCTGAATGGTCCTTAAATCCTTGCTGGGCTTTGCTCAACCCCTCACATGGATAATACAGTGCCCAACATTAGATGAGTAGTGCTGCTGCCTGTCTGCTCAGTTGTTGACACTGAGCAGCAAAGTTATCTGTCAATAGAGGTGATATCCTGTTGTGAAGCTCTTCTTCTGCACTGATCACATTTTCCAAATTGTTAACATTTTAAAGGGTGAAATTATCTGTGTATTTTGGAAGCAATGGGAAATCTGTATTCATAGTAGACAGTGATCTCTAGGATACTCTTCCTCTGGGGCCTGGGTTAGGTGGAGCACCAGGGTGCTGGGTTTAGAGCTCACAGGTGTGTACAGAAGTGCTGCTGCTCAGGTGTTTGTGAGGTTGAGGCACAGAAGAAGCTGTGATAGAACCTAAGGACACCAAAACCCATGTGAACTGGAAGGATGACTGTTCATGGGGGGGAAAGATGGGCTGTTCATTGCTTTTTGGGTTGCAGGGTGGTCATGGTGGGCCCACAGATAGGGAGGTACAGGCTGCAGCTTCTTTAGGAGCAAAGACCAAGGCCCACCATGTAGCATCCCCCAAGACCAGGTCGAATATCTGAATGGATGTTATGACATGTAAAAGGATTGCCAAACTTTGCTCCAAGCTTCTTCCTTTCCCTGTTGCCTCAACAAGATCAAGAATGTCATAAAGCCAGGGTGGGAATAGTTGTGTGACAACAACAGACTCCCAGCTCTGAACTCAAATCCCCCCTTTTCATTTCTGTTGGCTGCCTCTGCTAGGCAGTCACTGCTCCTGGTTTTCTAATGATGAGATGTGATTAATGAGAAAGACCTTCTCCTGTAGCTTGCTTAGTTACCCTGAAGAGAAGCATAACCTTTATGATTGTGTCTTTTCAGTATGTTGGATAATCTGAACGAAAGAATCAAATTTGATCAGACTTAATTTTGCTGTTGTTTCTAAACTGAACAATCTAATTAAGTGGATTTGAGAGACTAACCTCCTACCTCCTATTTAAAAGAAAAATAGAGATGCAACTGCAAAGATTTTTCTGAACTTGCCATTTTAGCTGGAAAATCCTCGGTTTGAACAAATTATTTGCAATTTTTTAGAAATATCTGGAAATATACTGAGTATAAAAAAAGCTCTGCTGACAATTCTTTGCTTTTGGTTGGTTTGTTGTTGGGTTTTGGTTTTTTTTTTTTTTTTTGTTATTTGTAATCTATTAGCCTGTGGGAACATGGAGGTGTAGCCACAGTCAGGTGTGGCTGCAGAGAAAAGGGGCTGATGGTTTTGCTCTGGGTTTGCTGGCATAGGTTTAGCACAGTGCAGAGCTCCTGATTGACACTGGCTGGGGCTGGAATTCAGGAGAGTGAGAAAGCTCATCCAGATCTTGGCCATCCGTCCCCATGCATTAACAGGAGAGCTTTTGAAAGGCTTTGGCAGAGCTGAAATGTTGTCTGGGTCAATGTAGTATGTTGCTTTTTGTGGAATTTTCTTTCTGCCCTCAGCATCTTGCTCTCCAGTGCTGGCAACTGGGAAATGTTCCCCTGAAAACAAATCTGATTCTTTTTAATTTGTTTTGGTTTATTTTAGGGAAAACTTAGACTCCTTCTCTTGAACAGGTAGCTTCTATGTTTGGCTACAACAAAACTCCTTCTAAAAGATGCCAAGCAGAAAATAATTAGAGTGCATTTGCCTTAGAAATAGAAAGGAAGATAGAAAGAAAGGAAGGAAGAAAGAAATAGAAAACAGATACCTGGGTTAGTCACCTGGCTGTCAAATATTATCAGCTGAGAGGGCTCTACATATTAGCTGATTGTCTTTTGACAATATGAGAGTTTGGCTCAGAGTTCAGATGAGGAAAAACTAGTGCACCATATCAGCCCTTCATTTTAGCACTGATCCTTGAATAAAATTTCACTAGACAGAGTTTTAGTGGGGAGGAATATTCTAGCATGGGCATGTTGCATTTACTTAAATTAAGAATTGCCCTGCTCTAAGACAATAGGTCTGTTGGGGGGTTAAAGTGTTCTTGCTTTCAGTAAGAGCCACTACAAAATGGCCTAGATGAAAAATATTTCAAATATTCCTTAAAAGAAATTAAAGGTGAGAGTTTGGATTCTAAAAGGAGCTTTCAGAGAATTCAGAAGGGACAAAAGTATTTTGCAGTGATCTGGTCTTAGTTCTAATCCTGGCAGTGTTCTCTGCATTGTGAGAGGACACTGAGTCTCCAGGCTTTAGGGATGATTTTGATATTTCAGGGAGTTCAGTTTAACAAAAACTAGCAAAAAGAATGAAAAGTTGGAGCAACTGCAGCACACGGGAAAGACCAGAATGACTTGGCTTTCTCTAACTTCATATAGCCCTTATTTATGGGCAGAGTTACTATCCAGAAGCTCTCTGTGCTGAAGAAAAAGGTGGGTGTGTTTTGAGTTGGTTTTTCTGTTTGGTTTTTTTTTTTTCCTTGCATTGTCTACCTTCTAGTAATTCTGTTGCCAGAGGCATTTTGACCAGGTCCCAGTTAAAGGGTGGAGTTGATGGGGTTGTATGCAACTCCTTCTCATCAGCTAAACAGAGACCCAGCCCACACAAATCCTTGTTTCCAAATGATTACCAAAGTTCCTGATTTCCCACAAATCACTGGTTTATGTGCCTGAGAGCACAGTGTGATGCTGTGCTCACCTCTTTAGGCTGGTGGGCACTGGGACTGAGTACAGCTGTGCTCACTGTAACTCAGGAAAGGTCTGGACAGGATGAAAAGCATTGGGAAAAGGTTCTGGGAGTTAAAGCTGCTCCATTTCCATCAGTTTCTTACCTTTTGGATGAATGACAAGAAGTGAATCATCTCAGGAGTTTATTAGAGAATCACCAGCTATTTCAGGGTACTGTCTCTTTAAAAGAGACTAAAACATATTGGATATCTTGGAAAATCAGAGAGGAGAAAATCTGAGATTCTCCTAGGATAATCATTGTATATTTAGTCTTCTATTCAGGACTGGGGGATTTTTTTTTATGAAGTTAAGATAGGATTGTGCCTACAGTAGTTTCTATGATACCTGGTCACTATTAATGTCTGCTCCTTGATCAATACAGCTGCACATCTTTTCTAGTAGAGATCACTGAGTGCAGGATTACACAGCTTCCAAACCCCTCTGAAAAGCAGCTTGTCCTTTTCCCATCCCTCACCTCAGTTCTGTAACTTGTGCAATCAATGCCACAGGTTTTAGAGAGGCTGCTTCTCATTTAATGAAGAATTAACAGCCTAATGGATTTAGCTTCCTGCCATATGAGGCAGAGAAAGATTGGAAGAGGAGCTCTTGAGAAACTGAGGTCTGTTTCAAGAACAGAGCTACCTAGAAATACAATTGAAGAAAGAATAAAAACAACCCCCATTAATACAGGAGAGAAAATTGCTTGTGTGAGATACTATGAGGTTTGAAAGAATAGTTCAGAAATAGCTGAGTTTAAATGACTTGACTGCAGATTAATTTGACTTTTTTTCCTAAGCATTTTGTGTGACTCTCCAGTTTATAGCTTTTTAAAACTTGAAACTTCACAGTTACTTTGCAGCTGTGCAGAAACTCTTGGAGGAGCCTTGACATTCAATTAATGTGCCCTTCTGAAATGTCTGTGTGATATGTGCTGTAGCTGCACTCTTGATCATATCCTTTTGAACACATTTCATTAGCTTGGGGGGGAAAGTGCCTTCAGCTGTGCTCACTTTGTAAACATGTCCCATTTCTAATTGCTTTTTTGTGCTTGAATGTGCCTTTTTCCATCTCCACCAGATGTGAGGCTCTGGAGCCCTGCTTTTGGAGGGATTTCTTGTTTTAACGTGCCTCCCAGTGGCTGTTAGAGCATTAATGAAATTTAAACCCTTGCCACTTGACATTTAAATGCTCTGGGGTAAACCAGCCAGTTGAAAGTGCTTCTTGGCAGTGGGTATAAGATGTAATAAAGCCTTAGTGAAGCAAGGGAGAATTTCCAGGTTGCTTGTTTCGTATCTCCTTACAGACAACTTCTTTCTCTGCTTGTCATTGGCTAAATTTGTCACCTTCTTGCCTTATGTAAGATTAACTCAAATATCTTGTTACCATCTTTTACAATGTCTCTGTGCTCTGAGGGGGGTTAAAACAGTATTTTAGAAATATTATGGGGTTGTTTTGGTGGGACTATGGCTCTGCCACATAACCCCTGTTAACACTTGGAGTTACTCTGTGACCTCTTAAAATGTTACATTTTGGGTAATTTGCTTTCTACCAGTTTGCCATTCACCAGAGACTCCAAAGACTATAGATACTCTTTTAAAAATTCTGCTAAAGCTGCGAATTACTAAGAATGAATCTTGTTTAAAGAAAAAAAAATCATTATTTTTCAAACAATTTTTCCAGTTAGCAACATTAAAAAAAAGTTTCTACTAATATATGTGAGTAGTCTCTACTTTTGATAGGCTCTTTGCTTAGCAGCAGTTTAGGAAGAAAAGGAAGCAAAGTTCTTTAGAAAACTTAGTAAACAAAGCTAAGCTGTGGGGTTTGTGTGTTGTTTGCAGCAGTATCCAAGGGGCTGTGTTGGTGTGCAGCAATCCTTGCCCAGGTGGCCTGTCCTGGGACACCTTGATGCCATCCTGGCCTGTCCTGTGTTTGTCAGCAATGTGGGCTGTGACACATTAGTGCTGAGGTTCACAGAGGCAAGGGCTGTGCCTGGGGCTGTTCCTGGCTGTTGCTGTGGCGTGGGTCAAAGCAGGAGCAGGAAGCTGGTCTGGATGGCATCAGAGAGGCACCTTTAGTTCTCTTAAGATCTAATTCATCTTGACATTTGTCCCCTTCCTACCTGTGAGGGCACTTGGGACTGGTGACCTTGTCCGACAGATCACCCATCCCAGGCAACCCTTCTGGAGTCATAGCTGGAGACAGACCAGGTGTAATTTCAAGACCTGAGCCAAAAGTTTCAAGTCAAAACCTGCTATTTCCTAAGAAAGCCCTTAGCACTTCTGAGCAAAGTGCTGTTGACAGCACTGTTGACATTCCTTCTCTCACCCCACGGCTTCTGTGGAGTTTGTCTTCATCACCAGAGCTCTCCGAGTGCTCCAGCTGACATTTGCAGTGCTGCTTGCCCTCTAGCCCCGGAGCTTTCTGTCAGTGCATTTTAGTGACTTTATCTCTCTCTGGTTATATCCAAAGCAATGTCTGTTCAGAGATGACCTACTCAAGTAATGAATGTAACAAGAAATAAGGACGTTTGGAGAAACACTTTTTACTGCCTTAAGAGCTCTGCAGTTAAAGCAATCACAGGCTTGCTTCCATGCAACAGGCATCATCATCATGCATCACACAGTTACACAAGATTTTAGCAAGTCTTTACTAGTTGGTAGCTTTTAATTGTTTTTCTTCTCAACATTTGCGTGTGGCATAATTGATGTTCTGGGATTTCAGTCTTGAAAATATTGGCATAGGAAGCCTTGTGTACCCCTGAAGCTCAGTTCTGCTGTGCACACTGGCCCTATCTCTGTCTCTACTCAAGATAAGACACTCAGTTGAATCCTTGGAGTAAAGGACCTAGTGTGACACCAGATCAGGGCACTAGACATGTTCATCTGCAGAGGGAAGCCTGTGAAGCACTGCCCTCATCATCTTCAGCATCTGCATCCCAAAACATCCATCCTAGCTGATTTTATGAGCCTGGGCTCTGTCCAAGGGCTGGTTACATGTGCTCGGAAGGACGCTTAGATTTCCACTAGAAAGCCAACATACTTTTCTTGTTGGTAATAGAAACTAAGTTATACAGATTTGTGCAATGGGAAGTTCATCCACTTCCCTGTGCCTCGGTTGCAAAACCAAGCATGAGACACTTGCATCATTCATGTTTCACAACAACTCCCAGTTGTTGCAGACACAGACCCATAGTAGTGCTTTTCATGAGTTAAACATTTCTTCTCACTCAGACTTGTATGGGAGAAGAAGGTTGATAAAACAGGTAAGTTGTGTTTTTGGGAGTATACTGGGCCACAGTTTTAATTGCAGAATTCTTGGGGGTCTCTTAAGAAAATTACCTATATGGTCATTTTGATTTTAACCATGATTGGTTCCTAGTGGTGGCTCTCAGGTGCATCCATTGCCCTGTTTTCTTCTCAGTTATTATTTAATCTTTGCCTAGGCAAATCCAAGACATGTTAGTAATAAGGAAAAATGGAAATATACATTTGGTCTGGAAAGGCTTGTGCAAAGCAGATTGAGTTTTCATGCTCTTCCCTGAGTAGAGGGAAATAGGTCTTCACATTTCCATTTAAAAGCAAGTTCTTTGTCCCTGCCTTGACTCTCTTCCTATGGTTGTTATACTGTAGCCCAAGGAGAGCTGTGAAAGGGCTGAGTTTGGAGATTTGAGTCTACCAGTTGGGTATTCCTGTTACTCAGTTTTATAGTCAATACATGTTGATCAAAAATAGAACATCTTATATTAGCGGCTGATGGCACTAGCAAATCACCAAATGTTTGCTCTAATTTGGTTAATTCAAGAGATTGATAAAGAACAGAAAAGAATGAATGGCCTGTCACAATTTTATCACAGCTTCTGATGGTGACAGACACACCCAGCTTGACTCTTCTTAAGCAAGGAGGGAAAAAGTGCCAAAATTGCAAAATGTGTGCTCCAAAAAGGTCAGAAAACCAGATTCCCTGAAGATGGGCCCAAGAAGGGCACCTGAGTGGGGAGGTACCACCAAGAGAATCACTACTCATGTTTGTAAACCACCATGTTTGTTTTGGAGATTATTATGACTTCTGGCATCAGAACTTCTGAGAATGAATTGCACAGCCACGTGTGGCTCATTTGGCTGCTGTAAGCCCTGGCTGGGCAGCTCCACCCTTACCCACCCGAGCTGGTGGGGTAACAAGGGGCCTGGATGTGTCTTTACAAAGCTAACAAAGCCTTTCTGGGTGTTTACCTGCTGTGTGGCTCCCCAAACCATCATGGCACTGCAGCCTGACATTCCCAGTCACCTCTCCTGAGTAGCAAGCTCTGGCATGGCTGCTAATTCCCTGGGGAATTGAATTCCCCGAGGAATGAAGCTCAGCTGATCCCCTTGTTTAAAGTGATGTAAGTTTTGTCTCCATGTCTGGTAAATCACTGCAAAGAGCCCCGGGCCAGGATTGTTCACTGAGCCCCAAACAAAAGCTTTAAGTTCTCCCTGTCTCCAAAGTTTTGCTGGAAATGGAGCTGTAACTTTCATCATGCTGAGACTTTGGTGATTGAATGGAAGGAGTAAGAAATAATGGAGGGACTGGGCTAAGACTCAGAAAACTTTGATTCCTGACTCTGCCACATAGCCTAGACAAATTACTTGTTATTTATATATAATTCTCAAAATGTGAAAAGGGGTAACAACCCATGGTGGCTGGTTGGGACCCTAGAAGAAAATACTTTGTCTGGTATCTTTCAAAAGAAAGTCTCCCTAAATGATACCTTTTAAAATCAGTCTGAATATGACAAAACCTGGAGAATTCTCCTTGTTCTACCAATGTATATTTCTTGCTGCTAATTCCTTTGGGTAAAGGAGTGAACTGCAAAGATGTCTGAAAGTGCAATCTTGACATTTTTAAGCTGATAATATTTATGTAAATTATTCATGTAAAGGTAGATTAGATAGGTTCAATGGAGTTCAAAATTCTATTTTCTCCTGATTACTGGACATAGAAAGCTATCAAATCATATTAAGATATTTAGCAGGAAATCTAGCTTGGTTCCCCATCATCTAGTGCAATGTGAGGCCTAATCTAATTTTCAGACAGTATGCTCAAAACTAGTGGGTTTTTCATGTACTCTTTGGAATTCTAAGTATTTCAAAATGTCTTTTTTTCCCCCTCTTGTCAATGACTTCAGCTTCAATTTTATGAGAAGATACACACTTTTTTAGAAAAATACTGACTACAGACTGGGAAAATTAAAGTAAACTTGGAGAAGTTTCACTAAATGGCTTAACATCTCAGGACTTATATGTATTAAGGTATCTGAAATACAATTCATCCTGTATAGGTCCTTTTAGGAGTCTTTGTCCTTCTTTTACCCATAATAGGCATGATTCTTTATGTAGAATTTAGCAAATTGGTCCTGGGACCAATCAGCTTGCCAGGTAGGTGCAGAATAACTATTTATAGTCCTCCTCAGAGAAACTAGTCTGTCTCTTCATCTCTTAACTGCTTAGCCTCCCTCTCCTCTTTCCTAAGTGAAGAATCTCCCCAAATGGAGGAATTTCCTTCAAAGGGTCAGGGCTACAGTTAGTCATGTTGTTTGACATGCAAAATCTAAAGATTATGAGAAGAAATTACGGTGCAGTCAGAGGGAAGCCTCCAAAAGACTCCTTCCTTTTGTTGCTTTCAATTTGTAGCAAATTAAAAATTCTGAGCAAACATATAAAGATGAGAGGAAATCACTTGAAATGCTTCCATCCATGGCTTACTTGCTCATGGTCTCACCAATGCTTGTCATACAGTGCCAATGAAAAGAAAACAGGCAAAACTGCCAAATCTCTCTGTTTTAGACAGTTTTGTTTTGTTTCTTTTAAGGATAAGTCAAATTGATTTCAAAGCACATGACCAAAGGCTCATCAGGTGGTTCAAAAATTTGGAAAAGAATTTTAAACAATAAAACATTGTTTTTTGTACAGTGCTGTGGGAAAACATTGTATTTCATCTTTTGGTAACCCCATTCCTGTCCTCATGTAACTACTTTAGGGTTTTTAGGGGTTTTTTTGTTGCATGTTTATTTTAAATGTATCTTTACCAAACAGGTGAGACTGAAATAAATTGGGTAGAAAAGTTCTGAGCTCCACACTCCAACATACTTTTGCCACCCCAGGCTTCACTCCTTTGTTAAATCATGCTCCATGCCTTACACCCTACAGCTGCTACAATGGTCAAAAGCTCAGGCAGGTCAGCAAATCCACGGGCTGAGGTTACTCATTCATTTCCTTGCAGCCCCCAAACCGGAACCAAGCACACACAAGGCTTCCCTGCAGCCCTCAGGCAGGACTCTGCTCCCTTTCCCCTGTGAGCACAGGCTCACCCATTTACCTTGATGCTCTTGAGGTCGATGGCAGGCTCTTTGGGCTTGGCTGGTGCAGGTGCAGGTGCTGGGGCAGGTGCTGGTGCTGCAGCTGCTGCTGGTTTCTTTACGTCCTTCTTTGGTGCCATTTTGTGTTGTTTTAAACTGGAAAGTAAAAGTGCCCTAAAAAAAAGTAAAAAAAAAAAAAAGCCAACCCAAAAACCCAAACAAAAACCACTTAACAAGTGATTCCTGGGAGAGGAGCAGTGGTCAGAATGAGCTACAGCCTGTACCCTGGAGGTGGACCCGATGTGCTAAACCCTGTAAGGGCATATATATATTTCACTTAGTGCCTCATACAGTCCTGACACATGCAGCTGGATTGGACAGCCTGATAATCAAGGGGGATGTCATTCTAGCTAGAGCTATAAATGGAATATAAGAGTTCAGGGCTTCATGAGATCAAGGGGACTTTTTTCCCCTTTAAAACACAATCCACCTCCCCTGTCTTTTTTATGCATGCAAAGGAGAGTGAAATATAACAAGCCCAGTTTCAGATCTGCTGTTGATCCGAAATTTGGATATGGATTGAACGGTCCTTTTTCTCATCAGATATTTAGTTCTGCTTAAGTAATAAATCTTTCTTTCCTTCCCTCCCTTCCCCTTTTCCCCCATGCCTGTGTAGTACTCCAAGAAGATTCAGTTTCAAATAGTAATTTTGACTTTCATGGCTGGAGAGATCATATTTTTCCAACCCCATTTGCGTCTCTCTCTCTCTCCAGCCCCTCTCTCCTCCTCTGCTTGCTTTTTGTTCAAGGAAGTGTTGCTCAAGGAAAGGCTCTGGGGGTTTAAAAATAAAGCAGACAAATACGGAAAACACCGCAGTACCTTCAGCCAAGGCATCTCTCCCTGACCCGACCCCGGGTGTCTTTCAGCTCTTCTTACTTTTCCTTTCCATCCCATTAAGACTGTGTTTAAAACTGAAAATTGCTTCCTTTGATATTTGTCTTTGATCTTCTTTTCCCTCTCCTCGGGTTCAGCTGTGCCCTAATAGAATGGAGATCAGCTGGATGTTGCCTTCCCACACTGAGAGGTTTCCCTTTGTAATGTATTTATTATTGTGAATTAGCCATCAGGCAATGGAGGCACTTCTGTTTTCACCTTGTTTGTCTCCCATTCTGTGTCCCTTGTTTATCTTTCTACCCCTCAGTCTCCCGATGGATGTCTCTGCTCTCCCTGCTCTCCAACAAACACTGCTTTCAGGAGAAGATGGCTTTTGTGTTTCTACTAGACTTTCCATGGCAGCAAAACAGCTTCTAACTCTTTAAACTTGGTGATTTCCCTGAGTCCACATGATTGAGATTTTCCATAGAAAAATCCCAGAGCATTGATTGTTCCTCCCTTGTCTAGCAATCCCTCTCCTATTTACTCCCCAGACTCCTGAAGTTTTGGCTAGTAAGTGCAAGGCTTTTGTTGGGGCCCATATTTCTGTCTCATGAGCTATAGTGTAGAGTGTTTTGTACTTAGAAGTTAAAAACTTGAAGATCTGGACATCCAAAATGTGGCAGGATATCCAAGCACTTCCATTTTAGGTTAATGTGTTTTAAAGAAGGTAAATTACCAAAAATACACATACCAAGGAGAGGGATGGAGAGTGGCTAAAGGTGTATTTTCATGTAGGATCATGCTCAGATCTCTGCTCCAGCCATGACCTTGAGCAAGGGACTTGTTGCAAGTTGAGTCTTCCCTTTGGAATCAGTAGACCTCTACTGATGGATATGATCTGAAGCCTTGGCTCAGTCTCTGCTTTAGGGAACAGACTAGGAAGGACTTTATTTCCTGTTTCTCTGCCTTTAGCTAAAGCCTGTGATGTATGAGCTCTGCTGGCTGCCTGCAAGGTGCTTTATGGAGGGGTTCCTGCTCTGCTGGACTGTCTGGGAATGTGGGAGCAGGGACTCTCTGCACTGCTGCTGATCAGCAGGAGCCTCTCATCCCCAGGGCCTGATGGGGGCATCTCTAGTGATTCTGCTGTTCTACATTGCACAAACCCAACTTCAGTGCATCCATCAGTAGGGTGAATCCTGGAGGTGTAACCTGGATGGAAAATAGTCTAAATCAATTTTTATGCATCACTACACCTGTGGGAACTTTCACTGCAAGAAAGAATTGGTGATGATCTAATAATTTCTATGATTACCTGTGATTTGCAATAAAATAAGCCTGAAAGCCACCATCAAATATATATTTTTAAAGGAAGAAAGGATTTCAGGAATGAAGAACAAACTTAGTGAGATTGTTGCACCATTTTGGCCTGTGTAATAATGCAGATCTGTCTGAATATGCTTCATTCTGCCAGTAAAGGTGGTTTTGTGATGTGCTGACCCAAAATAATTGTATATTGTTTGGATGAGAAGGTAAAACAGGTATGGAGGAGGAGGATAGCAGGTCCTTAATTCAGTTGCTGGGTTAAGGAATTGGATCCACTCATTTCTCTGGTGCCAGGACAGGACACCACAGGTTTATCTGCCTGGCAAGCTTGGATGTGTCCCAAGACATCTCTGGGAACACACCAGGTATGTCCCTAGGTGATGCAGAGATGTGTCCCTGTGGCATGCAGCTCTGTCAGGAGAGGATTAGGTTGGGTTTTAGGAAAAAGATTTCCATTCATGGGGTGGTCAAGCACTGGGACAAGCTCCCCAGGGTAGTGGTCACAGCACCAAGCCTGACAGAGCTCAAGGAATGTTTGGTCAATGCTGTTGGGCACAGGGTGTGGTTCTGTGCAGGGCCAGGAATTGGACTCAGTGATCCTTGTGGATCCCTTCCAACTCAGGATATTCTGTGAGCTTGCATGGGAGCTGAGGTTTGCAGTTCCCTGGCAGAGCTGTGCCATCTCACCCTGGGCTGTGGGTCCCAGGGGCTGCAGCAGGAAGGCTCCTCTTTCACTTTTTTGCAAGCAGGATTGCCAGAGCAAAATCCAGGGTGTCCCTTGCTAGGACTTGCCAAGATCCATGTCCAAGGGAAAGCAGCTGGGAATGAGAGTTCATGGGCATCTCCCTTCTTGGGTGCACAGCTCAGCTCCTGGGCAGTGCATGGATGCTTCTCTCCTGCAGAACAATTGGTGTTGAGGGGAATGAACAGTGATGAAGCTCCAGCTTTCCCAAGGGCTCACAAAATTCAGTAGTGAGAAAGGTGTTGGTTGGAAGCCATATCCTGTTAGCCCTGCTACTCACTGACACAGGGGGAAGCTTGCTTGGGGCTCATCTGGTTTTTGTTGATTTAATTGATGAGGATACAGTTCTGGCCAATGCAAAACTTGTATGCATTTGGGCTGGATTTAGTTGGACTAACATAAAGGAAGTGTTTTACATCCAGGTCATTGAAGTCATTTGTTCTGACACTTCTGAAGTGGAATATGTTCCTTTTGTCAGAGAGATGGTATCAATTGCAGCACCAAAATGGAAATGAGAATACCTGAATTGGGTTGCACTCCCTGTGTGTTTACTCTGAGATGTCTGTCTTTCTGGTCCAGTTTGAAAAGAAGAGCTCTGTTTTGGGTTTCCTGTAGCCCAGGGAGTCAGGCCCTTCTTCAGGAGGAGGCAACTGGTGGCTTAAATCCATACTGTGAAGTAGAGACAAGATGTTCTGTATTTCAGGGGACTGTGCAAGCCCTGGAGCTGTTGGAAGAAAAGGTGAGTGCTGTTGGTTTGCTCTGTCTCATAATGAACTCCCTTTGAGACTTTTTCCTTTTGCTGTCTAAAATACCTGAAAATGCAATTCACTTCCTATTTGTATAGCGGAATTGTTAGTGAGTTCATGGCAGTGTACCAGATGAAGCACCAGGGGAAATGTTGGTTTCTCTGATGGGAGTTTGCTTTCAGGCAAGGTGTGAGAATACAGACAATTTACAAACACCTAAGTACTGTCAGCATATTCCACTCTTTTCCTGGAGACTTTCTGTCCCATGCACACTTACTTGTTATAATTTCAGCTAAAGTGTTTTCTCTTTCCTGTGATCAACTCCTCTCTGACACCTGTTGCTGTTAAATATTTGCTGTGTTCCTCTTCTGGAGGCTGGCTGGCTGCAATGTCAGCAGGAAAAACTACAAGTCTGCAAGTACCATTTGGCAAGCAGCAATCTCAGAAAGATTGCAGTTGTCTGGAGCTGCCCCATGGTACAGACACATCTTTTCTTCAGCCCATAAGTGAGAAGAGGTCTCATTTTCCAATGTAAATACAGGGATATTCATGGAGGAGCTTACTGAACACAAACAAGGGAGATTCAGTGAAATTTAAAATTAATACATGCAAATGATGTTTTGTTCCAACACCAATTCAATTGTACACCTTGGAAGACTGTTTGAAGCCAAGAACCTAATAAAGTCCAGGAAGGAATTGAGTATTTAGGCAGTTATCAGGAAAATATGATTTACCATAATTCACAACAGATTTGGAAAGAATGTATAATCCATTTTACTGTGGTTGAGCAGTTCTTGAACTGACAGAGACTGGGTGCATTTTCCCACACCAAGATGCTGCAGAGTTCCTTGTGCTCTCTTCAACATGTGATTTTTGCCATGAGAGAGAGGGGCTGCTTGTCTGGTTTGTTCCTTGCATGTTTCATCACTGACTTTAAGTATTAAGCCAAGGATCCACTTGCAGCAAACTTTAAGGTCTCAGCTTTAGCTGTAATGCTGGCTGTGTGTCACAGAGTGCCTAATTAATCTGCTAATGATTTGTCTTTTCAGTCCCAACAGCATGGAAGCCACTTTCAACAAAATACCAAAGCCTTTTGCTATCCAGGATGCTCAGAGCTGCAGAACATCCTGATAAGCTGTAGAAACTTGTGTAGGAGAGAGTCAAGCCTTAAAAATTGCCTGGTCAGAATGTTTTCTGGATCTTGGTCTTAGGAGCCTGTCAGGAGGGTGGTCTGGGAGCAGGGTACAGCATGGGAGGAGATGTGGAGCTGACTGCTGAGGAGCAGCCCCATGGGGTTTGCAGTGGTGGGAAACAGGGCAGTGATGGGTAAACACTGGACCCAGCTTTATAAAATGGCCCCAAGATTGGATTACATGGGCAAATGAAGGGCTCTGCTGGCTCGAGGGAAGAGTTGTCTCTTGGCTCCTTTGGGTGCTGTGTAAGGTGTTGCCAGCCTGAATGCAGCCAGGGGCACGTAGCAGTCCCAGGGCAGTGTGGGCTGAAGTCAAACCTTGCTGAAGGAGCAGGCAGAGGAATGAGCACCTAAAGAAGGGGAAAGGAGGCACCAACTGGTGTGCCACATATAGCACATGGCTGACTTAGCACTTGTGCCACGCTGTCCTTCTGCTCAAGGTTTTCTAATTCTGTCCCAGACGATGTCAGCGTCCCCCAGCAACTGCAGCAGCACATACAAGGCATTCCCCAGAGAGCTGGGGAGCCTTTCAGTCAGCCCCTGCCTTGCCCAGAGGGCTGTCTGCAGGGGCAGCAGCTTCCTGAAGGTGTGTCTGCCTCACAGTCCTGCCCAGATGACTTGGGGGCTCCCTTCAACCTCACTTTTGGGCAGCTCACCTTCCTTGTGCCATCATTCCCCATGGAAGAAAGTGTCACCCACGTGCTCTTTGCAATTTGCTTTCCACTGTCCTGTAAAGCTTCCAGACATTTTCTTGGCACCTCGTTTTCCTTGGCATGAGCACCAGTTTATAGATCACTGAGCAACCAGGCTCTGAAATGCGAGTGCCTGGCTAAATGTAACAGCAGTATGCATGAGCAGAGGGCAATGGGGGCAGAATGTGTGCATCAAATCCCACCAGGCAGGACTCTCTACCAAGGAGAGCACTAGCTGGCAGGCCTGGAGTGGTGCAGTTTGAAACATAACCATCAGGCACTGGATGAGATGTTAAATGCTGCATGCTCTCCCACACTGCACAGGATAAAATTCCCTTGGTGCTGCTTTGGGCCACTGGGATTCCTGTGTCTTCAGAGCTCCCCCACAGCCTGCATGTGAGCTGCAAAGATTCCCTTGCCTTTTCCTTCCTCTCTTTTCCCTGGAGCATGCAGCAGAGGATTTAAATTACTGCCATTTAGAAAGATCTGTCTTTCTTGGATCCCATTTTGATCTATCAGGAGATGGAGTGACTTCAGGCTTGGAAAGAGCATTAAAAGATAGCTCAGTGTCTGGTCCACACTCCCCACAGACCTGCATTGCCTGGAAGGTTTCATTGTGCCTTATGGGGCATCAGCCTCTTTCCTTTCACTTTTCTTCTTCCTCTCCCTTTTGACATGAAGTGCTCCAGGTCTGGAGTCAGACCAGGAACAAAAGGGCTAACTGTTTATAATGTGATGTGGTTTAAGTTTTGCTGATTTCTGTTAGGGATCAGCTGGACTTGAAATCTAACAAAACTCAAAGGTCATATCTGATTTTAGGAAATCTGATGCTTTCACAATCTAGACCTCATTTTCCCTTCAGTCATCAGTAAGATTCTCAATGAGGTATGGAGAGCTTTCAAGACACAGAGCTTGGAGATCTGAGCATCATTCTCTGAGATCATATGTTCTGTCCTTGTCACTGGAATCCTGTCTTTGCCAAGTCTGCATTTGCTAAAATACTGCTAAAAGCCCAGACACTCCAAAATGTGTTTAATACACTGGAACACCCTGTTTTCCAATTACCTGCATGATTCTTGCTGTTGTGTTAGAATTTGAGTGGTATGTAGCTCAGTCTTACACAAACCTTCAGATGGCCCAGCAAGGACAAAGCTAAAGGAACCCAAATTTTTCAGCTATTTCCACATTTGGCAGGAAGTACTTTAGATTTATGAAACCTGTGTAGGTTTCAGATCATATTTGTGCATTTTGAATCATATCCAAAGATATGATCATCTTTTGGGGAGATTTGGCCATAACTACATTATCATATAATTCACATTATACATATCTCAGGAAGCAGTTTTAAGAATGTAAGTAGCATTGTCAAGGCTTATTGAGCCCTGACAGAATTCCCCAGAAATATCTAGAATATATCTGTACCCCAGTTGTCTGAGAGGACACAAATGAACATAAAACATTTGATGAGCTCTTCTTTTCTCAGGAATCACTATGATAATGTTTCTAAGCATCCTGTGTAAAAAGTGTGTTCAGAGAACTGACATGGAAAGCTGGAGCTGACAGTTTGGGCTGGAGGTTTGGGAGTTTGAGGTTACTGTGTCTGGTGGCAGTGTTCCCAGCTGTGGCATCCCTCTATAATTGATGCTGTGTCTTTGGTCCAGCCTCCCAGCCATCCCAACCCAATGTCTCTCTGAATTTACATTCTTCTGTACCATTAACAGGTGCTTTCTGGTGGCACTGTATCCTCTTGTCCCAGCTGGGTGTTCATTCCCAGTGCTGAGCCCACGGCTGCAGAGGTGTCCTCCACACCCAGCAGGCAAAGGAGGCTGCAGGCAGGGCCTGGCAGGCTTTTCTTGCACTTCTCCAACCAGTCAGGGGCAAAGAGCCTCCTTTAAAAAATGTCACAAGATGACAATGTGGGTCCCTGAATGCTTTTAGTGGCAGAGGGAAGACTCAGCCACCAGTCATGCTGCAGTCCAAGGTGAGAGAGCACACAGTGAACTTCCTTTTTTCCAAGGAGGCAGGAAGGTCTCACTGCAGCCAGCAATACAGGGATGAACCTGGCCAAGCTGGTTAAAACCAGCTGTGATGGAGCCTGGCCACTTGTGCTCTCCTCTTAATGTTTGTGTGCTCACTCTGTGTGTGAAAACAAACTTGGTGAAGCACTGCAAAATCTTCCCGATGAAGCTGCTCCTCAGTGCAGGCCTGTTTTTTGGGGAGCAGTGATGTAGTTGTAAGAAATGTCTCTCCTTCAGGGTCTGTCAAGAAGCTGTGCTGGCTCTAAATAGACTGCTGCCACTGCACTCCTAATTTAGCTGTAGGCAGGCAAGTGGCATGGGAAAGCTCAAGAATGTCACTTTGCTTCTTGTGTGACCTATGAGATCAGAGGGTTTTAGGAGATACACAGTGACTCCTGCAGAAAGTGCTGCTGGATACAGGAGGTGGAAATCCTGTGGGATTGGGCAAGATGTCAGAACACAAGGGATAAAGGACCCCCTGGGAGGGCCCCTGCCTGTAGGGAGTGACTGAGCACCTTGAACCCCCTACAAAAGCTTTGTTTGTGCCTGGAGTTTGGCAGCCAGTGCAAGCTGCCTATGCCTCTGCCTGCAGCCCTTGCAATAATTATCTCTAAAGCTGCAATTTCATATGAGACACATGTAATCAGGTGTTTGATGGTCTCTTAGAGTGCAATATAACCAAGGCTTACATGTCAGCCCCTTCTGTTTGAATAGCTAGCCCTGAGAGCTTTTCTCCTGCTTGTTAAACTTCTGTCACAGGCAGATATTTGCAATATGAGATGCTTCAGAGCTGCCACCAAGAGGCTGATGACATATTGTAGAAGACTGTTACTCCCAAAGGTAGTTCAGAAATGCCTGGTATTGTTATTGAATACTTTCCCCCAAACTCATCATCCCAAGCAACTCCATTAAGCTGATAGAACTGCAACAGTTGGCTGAGGGTTGCTCTGTGTGTATGTGCAGTTTTTTAACACTTTGCTTAGAAGGTTCTGCCTTTCTGCTTGAGAAATATTAGATCCTAGAAGTGGGCACAGTAAGTGCAGCTGGACCCTGAAGTGCCAAAGCTGATTTGGGGGATTGTTTATAGCAAAGGCAGTTTAAGTCACAGTGGTGAGTACAGTGGAAGGCAGCTTCACTTCTGGAGTTCTGGAGGCTCTGAAATAGGTGGGGGATTGGGTCCTGAAAGGTTATGCTGCCATGCAAGAGGTGTCTAACACAAAATTCAGTGTCATGACTCCTTTAAATTAGTTGTGCATCTCCTTCAGAATAATTTGTGAAATCATTCCATGTGTGTTCATTTCTGATTTGTCCTTGTGAATGTTACATACAGGTAATGACTTATTAAGTTCTTTTATTCATTCTTATTGTGTTTGAGTTGGCAGGGACAAAGGAGATTGGTTAGATTTAAATTACAAGCTTTTGGGGATTTAATATTTGTATAGCAGTTTTAAAAAGATACCATCTTGTGGTTTCCATGCTGTTCCCTGCAATGAGTGTGGAGGTTTCTTATTAGAGTAAAATCATACTGAGATAACTGGGGGATGTGAGAATCAAGGCACCTGGGGATGTGGCTGTGGCTATCTCACCTTTCCCTTTTTGGGTGTGTCTTCCAAAGGATGGGAACCATTGTAGTGTTAGCAGCCTCCTGCCAGTGCCTCTCTTCTCCCTCTTCCTGAATTGCATGTCAGTTTAGCACAGCCTTTGCAGGGTGGGAGGCTGTTCTACATTTAATAATGTCATAATGACAAGCCTGAGAGGTGTGAGGCTGGAATATCACACTTGTACCTGCTGTTGTTGGGGGTGTCTGTCCTCCATTTGTGGTTTTTATGATCTGAAAGGAATTGAGACTCTCAGTCTCTTGTAAATTAGATGGAGCTTATGTTTCTTCAGAGCATCACTGTAGTCTCTTCCATTTTCTCTTTGCATCATCTCTTTCTTTTCTGATTTTTAACCTTCTTGCAGTTCCCATTTGTTGCCATTATCGAGAC
Source organism: Argya squamiceps (assembly GCA_037834095.1). Taxonomy (NCBI): domain Eukaryota; kingdom Metazoa; phylum Chordata; class Aves; order Passeriformes; family Leiothrichidae; genus Argya; species Argya squamiceps. The sequence goes on from JBBMKD010000002.1 coordinate 1,941,727, forward strand.
AGAATTTTTATCTATCCCTTTGAAAGGATATTTGCAATTTTTACAAAGATTTTGTCTGGTGTTTTTATGATTTTAACAGTAATTAAAAACCATAATCAACTCTGTCTCCTGTGGGATTTAACACTTAATCCAAATATGCTGATAATCCTGGGAGCATGTTTATTTCTCTGCCTGAGGGTGGTGAATGCTGAAAAGCACTTTGCTGCCACTCCCAGTGCATGTAATTTAGCAGCTCTGCCTGCTTCACAGTAGAGCTCAAAACTAACATCCCTCAGTTCCTAATTAACTTGACAAGTCTGTCTTGTCCCACAGTCCTGTCCTTTCCAAAGGAAGGAGAAACCTGAAGACACATCCCAGTTGTGAACCCTCACCCTTGTGGTCTGCTGGGAGGAGAGCAGCAGTGTGTTTGCTGCAGAGGGATTAAACAGCTGAAGAAAACAGTCCAGCACAAAGTGGCAGGGGCAGCCCCTGGGAGAAGATATCTGCCAGGAGGAATGTGCTGTTGGCAGCCTCAGCCTCTCTGAGGGTTTCTTTTCCCTCTGATGCAGACCTGCTTTCCCTGTCAGCCTTTGCTCAGTAACGAGGATGCTAATTGTTATTTATTGAACAAGGATTTCTGCAGTCACAAGTGATTTTGAGAGACTTTCTCTTGTGTTTTCAGAAAGTGATGAACACTCTCTTAAAAACAATACAAATCACCCTGCAGCCTCCTTTCACAGATTTGTAAGGTGAGCATCCCCCAAGTTAAGATGTCTCAACTAATTTAATTCTGAAAATCAGTTACTACAGATGGATTTCTAAAGAGCAAGTGATGGCTAAGTCTGTTTCTAATAATGTCTCTGGAACCACAAGAACATGTATTATACTGTACATTGTGTGTTTGCATGGTTAGGATTTAAACTAAAGAGGAAAAGATCCTCATGGGAGACAGTGGTAAGAGGAGTTACAAGCAGACACAAATACAGGCAGGCAGTGTGGTAAGTGGGTTCAAGGGAGAGCAAGGAAAAGGTGTACACACAGAATTTTGGTACCCAGTACCTTGAAATGGTTTTGTCTGCAAATGCTGGGATGCTGAATTGATGGGGACAGTAAAATAAGGGTTTGGCACAACTTTTTCTGTTCTGAGTTTTGGGGGCAATTCAAGTCTGCACAGCGGCCAGATTGTGGGGCCTGAATCCCCGTCCAATGACACAAAAGAAGTTGCTCCTTGGAAAGCAAAGATATGGGGAATTTCATTACTTCTGGTTCACTTTAAGATGAGTTCCAGTTCAGTTTGTTTTCCAGTTCTCTATTTCAGGGTTTGAAAATTTTTCAAGTATGCTTTTTTTCTTTCCTTAATGCATTTAGTCCCAGCAGAAGGATGGTGTTTTTCACGCTTCTATGGCCATTGCAAACTGCCAGTTGGATTTTTTTGTGTTGTCTTGTCTTCCAGCCCTAAATTTGTGCCCATGCAAGGCTTCCAGCCCTGTGTCACATCTAAAGGTTGTGTTCAGTGATTTAGCTGGAGCTGAAATAAAACCCCAGTTATGGCACTCTTGGGGTGCCTGGCCTGCTGTGAAACAGATGACCAAGAGATCCTTGCTGTTTTTAACAGCTCTCTGAGAGTCTTGGCCAGTCTTTTTGGTACCCTGTCACTGCAGGACATGAAAGAAAGACTCCAAATATTTCAGAAGGCAAAGAGCATGGAAAAAGAAGGCTTTATTTTCTAATTCTTACTACCTTTTATAAGGTGTTCTGATACAGATTTAACATGATTGGTGGATAGGAATGACACTTCTTTAATCCCATTGGTTAACTAGGGAAACAGCAAAACACCACCTGCAGAAAGATTGTTTTGAGAAAGGATAGTTGTTTGCCAACATTGCTTTGAGAAGAAGCTTTCTTGAGAAATTTTTCCTTGGGAAAGAGTTAGTAGCTGCTAGCAGACTAAAATCTCTCAGACCCAGAAACATCAGGCCCACAGTACCCTTAATTGTAACTCAGTTTCCACAAAGGTGAATGACCTTTGCAGCAGTTAAGTAAAGCATCTCAAACATTCATGGTCCTTTAAAGGAGCTAGTGACAGTTTCTGTGCTGGTGGGCTGTGCATTCCTTGGGGTTCATACAGAGTGGCTTTGCAGATGTGCAAAGGACATCCAAACAAATCCAAACAAATATTCAGCCTAGTTCCCTGTGACCCACCTTCACACCACACAGCTCCTGCAAGCTCCCAGGGCTGGCCATTGCTGCTGGCAGCTGTGAGGTTTTCTGCCCACCTTTCCCCCTCTAGCTGAACTGAGGCTTGGCCAGAGGCAAGGAGAGAAGAGTTCTAAAGGGCTGGCAGCTGTCTGAGATGTGGGATGCCACCTTCTTCCCAATCACTGCAAATCCAGCCAGAGCTCATCTTCTTGCCATGGTGGTACTTTCCTGACTCTGAAGTACAGGGAATAATCAATGGCAGAGCATGATGATAATGGGTTAATCAGATGAGAAGTGATTCACACATTTCTTCATTTGGGAAATGAAGCACTTCTGTGAAGACTTTTCCTTTCCCAGACTCTCTTTCACAAAACTCAGAGGGGCATAATATTGGGAGTCATAGTATTAATTTTGCATTGCCTTGTACTGTATTTCTGTATTTGGAGGTTTAGTTAGTGTTTTCTTCCTCAGCAGCTTTTAAGCATTTTCTAAATGTAGTGAAAATGTTACTCTTTGCAGTGTGACAAATGCAAAAGAAGCATATTCAGATTTCAAGCTCTAATTGGGTTCTCTCTGTGATGTGCCATGTCCAGAAATAATGAGAAACTCTGCATCAGAGATGCTGGAAAATGAGCATAAGAAATTAGAGCAAACCATAGCAGAGAGCAGCCAAATAACTCATTGGAAGAGTCCCAGCTTGGCTCTTCTGCTAATTGCAGACAGAGGAAGGAGAGTTTTCTGTTGAGTGCAAGGCAAGGCTGTCTCATCTGGGCACCTTTCAAACCACCTCCAGACCTCTTCTCTAAATTTCTTTCTTTTTGATGAAATGATAATGTTTAAAGAATTATCAGAGTGTTTGTAGAGATGCTACAAGCTTGAGTCTAACCTTTAGTGGGTTAGACCTCCAGCCACCCTAAGTGGATGGAGACTTTCTTCTAATTCCTAGTGGAATTCTCAAAGCTGCCTTCAAAAGTCTTGTGGGGGTTCTGTCTTGGGCTGATTGGACAGAGGAGACAGTGGGACCCCATCTGGAAATGATGTGTCTGGATGGGGCTTTTGAGCAGCCTGGTCTAGTGGAAGATGTCCCTGCCCACAGCTGGGGGGTGGAACAAGATAAGCTTTAATTCCTTCCAACCCAAACCATCCTGGGATTCTGTGACATTCCTCTCAGACCAGAAGTGGTGGCAGGATGGCATGTGAAACTTCCATCAGTTGAAATTATTAAAGGACTCAGCTCTGCATGGGCACAGCATCAACCATTTACAGTTGAAAATGTGTTGAAGCTAGTAAATGTAGTAGGGATTTCTTTTTTCCAAATGGTGCAATTCATTGGGGAATTTATCCATCATTTATCTAAGGGAGATCCAAGCTGCATGTGGATCCTTAAAGAGTTTTGTTCAGGTATATATAATCTATTTTCTAACTGAATACTTTGCCTGCAACCTCCATAGTCTGACTAATGAGATTCACTCTTCTTGGCCTGGTTTCCTAAGAAGGTGAGGCTCTAGTATCTGCCTGCCTTGCCTTGTCCATATTTCTGTATTCTCTCAGTGATTTTTTTTTAAACTCAAATGCCAGCAAAAAGTAGAAAGAAGGAGGGAAATTTGTAGGAGGGTGATTGTCTTTCTTACAGGTTTGTGAAAATTGCAGCTGGGAAGAGTCCCACATCAGGCCCTCTTGCAGTAACATACCTGTCATATTTAACCCATGAAAAGCAGGGAAAGGATGCCAGACCATATTTCTGTTCTTACAGAGAAGGTCTATTTCCCCCTTGCTGACAGCACCTGTCCCAAATGTGGAGTACAGGGAGTAAGTGCTGATATCATTCTCCTGGAGTTTACAGGGTAATAATTCCATATTGAATGCATAGACTCTTCAGTGGAAGGCTAAGTGATTATTGGAACAAGTCAATGAGCTTACTGCTGCTGAAAACCAGGGAAGTGGCATTGTGGGTATAATAAAAGAGAAGGAAGGATGATGAAAGATGATTGTTCTGTTTTAAGAAGGGTCTGTGTGCTGCCAAACCCCAGACTGATGTGTACCCATTTGGGATCCCTACATTAGCCTGCCTTCTCCATATGCCTGTAAAGCACGGGCTCAGCCCTGCTGGAATGGGATATTTGCCAGCCTTGGGGGGTGTAAACACCTTGGAGTTTATCCCCTGTGATAATGAACCAACAGTGCTTCCCAAAAGCTTCCACTGGCAACTTCCCACTTCTGGTCTGGAGCCCAGCTTCTTGCAGATGGATTTGTCAGGCTTGCAGGTGTTAAGCACTGCAGTCTAATGGGGTGGTGAGCCCAATTCTGGGAACTGCTGTGCTGCATCTGGGGGTGGCTGCCACCTCATTGCCACCTGCTGCAGCTGTCACCCAGGTGGGGTTTGTCCTCTTTCCCATGGTGATAAATCAGCTATGAAGTCCCAACAAGGGTATCCCTGGATGTAGGATATCCTTCTATCCAAAGTTTGTATTTTATGGTGATTTTCTTGGAGTGTTTTAAAGTTTATTTCTGGAGGTGTGTCTCTCTATTTTTTTCAGCCACTCGTAAAAATCTGATCAATCCCTTCCTGTCCACTACTGGGAGTGTCAGCATGGAGGCAGAACATCTCATTTATAGAGCAAACTGTTCCAAAACTCTTCTGGGAACAAGGGAAACCCCTACAATTAAGGGATGCTTTGCATATCCCCTGTGAGGAAGCTGCTTGGCACCACTGTGGTCTCCCCTCACCACTTAGGGGTATCCTTAAAGAGGGAGATCTATAATAAAACTTGACAAAATGGTGGAAATATGATCAGCTCCTCAGTGTGATTGAGGCCAGCAGTGATTATGTGGAACATTTGCTCTTGCCTTGTATGCAGCTCTGCACTACAGTGTAACTATTTATGGGCCTGGCTCCAATGGGATTTATGGAGAGCAAAATACTACTGGGGGATTTGATTACTGCCTGCCAACACTGCAAATGCTGCAGCAAATTGCAACTGCTGCAAAATGAGCCTTCCACAAGGGCTGCCTGACACGTGTCCTGCTAGCAAGAAATTCCCCAGCCATGAGGAGATGGAGTTAAATGGTTCCTCACAGTCCTGCTCCTTTCCCTTCTTAAGGCTTACAAGTTGGCTTTAGTGCTGCCTCTGTGCCTTCTCCATTTCTGCCTGTCTTCCTTGACACAGAGCAAGCAGAGCAGTGTACTGTCATACTCAGGCTTCAAGGCTGGCCAGTCATTAGAGGGTCTATTGTACTTTTTTTGCCAAATTTATCATTTCACCCTCTGGGGAAAGTGAAGGCATTGCAGGGCATCTGAGGTGGAGAGTGGCTGCAGGTTGTCCTGTCCAGAAAAAAGAGTGGGAAAAACAAATGGCTTTGGTGCCTCTGAAGTTGAAAAAACATGAAATACATGAAAAAGAACTTAATTCTCTCCTTTCCTTTCTGCTGGCCCTCTTAGCATCCAGAATGTCCAAAGACTGGGGATGAGGTTGTTCTTGGGAGGTCCTGGACTTCCTCTCTGTGAGCTGAAGGAGGGTTCAGGTTTCCTTGTGTTAAGCTGGTTTTGCCTTCCCCCTCACACTGCATGTTGCCTTCCCCTTGCTGTGCTGCTGTAAACTGGATTTGTGAAATGATCCAAAGTAAAACTACCACCCTTGTTCCCCAAGGAGTGGCAGCATGGAGACAGAAATAAGTGGTGACTGAGGTAGGGAGAGAGGTAAAGCAGAAGTGTCTGCTGCAGGAGGAAGTGGCAGGGACCACCATGCTCAGGGTGAAAGCTGGCTTGGGAAACACTTGGGAATACAAAGCTTTGTGGGTGAGCAATAGCAGACTGCCTTGAATCAGCAACTATACTGAGAATTGTTTTGTTCTGCTTTTCCCCAACAGCTTTTGGGGGAGCGGGTTTGATAGTGACACAGGAAAAATCCTGCAGAATTCATGTCAGTTCTCTCTGGGTCTCAGAGCAGACATGCATTGCACCTGCCCATGTGGCAGTTTCAGGGCACACGAGGAACAAGACAGACACAGCAGGTCAAGGGAAAGCTTCTCTTCTTTCTATTTTAATTATCTGACTCCATTACTTATATACAGTTTTAAAGAGGTCAAGAGATTGGCTACACAGGTTGCCACCTCTTGGACCTGGATGGTCAATCACCGTCCATCACATTTCTCCTCCCAGAGGAGAAAAATGTAAACAACATATAAATGCTAAAAATACACATTGTTTTCTTGAAGCTGCGTGAGAACAGCACTGCAAGATTTCAAACACTTGCAAGCAAGAAAACTGTGAGGGCAACATGCCCAGGAGACAGAGCTCTTGGTGCTCATGCTCTGCTTTGAAAGGTTAATTGTGCCAGTGGGGTGGCACGAGGGTGAAGGGCAATGCTCATCCCCAAACTCCATGTTTGCAGTAGTGCCATCAGCCTTATGGGCTTGCAGAGCAGTACCCAAGCCAAGCAAGGTCACTTCTGCAGTAGCAACCTCCCTGATCCTTCCTCCAGAGCTGGGAAGGAGCTCTCTCAGGTCCAGCTGGTATGTTGTGATATTTTGTAATCTTTGGCAAAGACAGGGAGAGTGGGAGGAGTGTAAATACATTTGTCCTAAAGGGAAGGTGGTGGTGTATTTCTTTCCAGTTCATGGTAAGGGCATGTTTGATGAGTGGCATCCTCAGTCTTGGAAGAGTTTGCTTGTTCTTTCAGAAAACCACAAACAAACCAACCCTCCCCCACCCTCCCCCAACCCATACAAATGAAAAAAGAAAAATGAAGCAACAAAAATCTACCTGTCAGGTCTTGCTGGGATCCAACCAAGACTTGCTTTTCAGGTCAGGCACAAAGAAGCTTATTAGCTGTGTCTGAAATTTGACCAACTGTTCAAAGTGAAATAATCCCCCCTGACTCCTGTGTTCAGCTGTTGCAGAGGGGCTGGATCCTAAACTGCTCTCAATCAGTTTAACCCCACACAGCTCCAGAACTGGCCCACAGAAAGGTAAAAAAAACACCTTTTGCCAGGGTTATGGAACTGTGCTTTGTGAGTTGAGAGGCACAGCTATGGAGATGCTGCAGTATCTATTCCCACCAGCTGTGAAACTGAATTTGGGGGTTTAAGTCTAGTTGGCCTGGGCTTATCTGCTTCCTGCTGCTTAGGAGTGAGTTTGCATGGTAACACTGCACCCCTTCTGTGCACAGAGATCCTCCTGAAAACCTGGAACAACACATGGCCTTATGTGAGACCCCCCCACCCCTTAAGGCCCAATTCCTTGCCTTGTGCTTCTCTGCCCCATGCAGTGCCAAAGCCTGGAAATCCCCAAGGCAATCAGCAGGGGAGGGAGACCAAGGTTGCTCTGGCCCTGCTGGGCAGAGCCATAGCACTGCCAGCCCATCTACAGGAGCTCTTTCAGCTCTACCTAGGCTGGGTTTTCCCTTGACAAACCCCTCAGTGGTGAGCCTTGGTACACTTACACACGTGCCCACTCAGATTTTCTCAATGCTCTTACCCCTTTTGGGATGTCCCCAGTCCCTATGGCATTCTAGGGGCAGGTATGTTTGGTGCAGGAGAGCCAAGGGGAACCTGTGGAAAACGGAGTGGTTGGTGGCAGGGCTTGTGTAGTATCTGTGAAGTTGACATGGGGACAGAAAGGGTTTTTACCCAGTACGTGGAGTGTTTCCTTGATAACCTGAGCATGAGCTGTCCTCCCCTATGGGAAGCCTGGGTGGCTTCAGACAGGACTGGGAAAGATTTTCTTTCCTTTTAGTATTTTTTTCCCCCAGGGGTGTATATGACTCAGAGGCCATGCATTTCAGAAGGGCTTCCAGGATTCTCACATCTGTCATCCCACACAGTATCCAAACACAACCTCTCTGTTGTGGGCTTTTTCGGTTTGAGTGCCTTTCCCAGGAGCCAAAACCGAGATCTCCCGAGGCAGGACTGAGCAGCTGAGGTGTGTGCTTGAAGTGACAGGGTGGCTGCTGCTGTCAGGCTGCATTGCCACCTGCTGGGGACACCAAGGCCCTTCTGCCAAGGGTCATTTTGAGCTGATCTGATGCCTCTTGCTTTGCTGGAGTTTGTCTTTAGGCACTAATAACATGCAAGTTGTAATTCCAGGGGTTTAAATTTCCTAGTTTGAGTACTGGCCTTCAGGTTTCTTTCCTGGGTGCAGCCAAAGGAATGCAGGGGACACTTTGGCAAAAGGACTCAGACATTCTGGGCAGGAACATGTGAGGAACCTGTGTTGTTCTTCCCAATGTAAAAAAAAAATTATATGTAATTAAAAAAAAAATCTCTTCCTACAAATTATCTGTATGTGCTGGCAACTGGCCTGGAGCAGGACTTGTGGTCTTGTTGGGACCCAGCCATGTTCCCTTGGGTGTTGCCATCAAAGAACCCCACTCAGATTTGGCCAAGCTATTACAGAAGTGCAAAACCATGGACAAAATAAAATAGGGGAAGTTGGAAAGATGAGACAGTGGTGCAGTGAGGTCTGGCTGGATAACTTGTGTAAGATAACTTCTCCCAGAGCTGCTTTTGTGGTGCTGAACATGGGATGTGCGACCCTCATTCTTCATCTGCCTCAGCTCCAAGCCTGTCAGACAGAAACAGCCTGTTCTGGGGCAGGGGGATGAGCTGGGGTTTGTGGAGGCTGAGATCTCTTCTGCTGTGCTTTTTCCCTGTTAACTCTAGGAGAGCATCTGCCACGCCACAAGCCTGCAGCCTGCTCCAAAGGGTTTCAAAGGGAAACCAGTGTGGCTCAAATCCCTGCAGTGGTAGTTCATAAATGGATTTATCAGCTCAGTGTCTCTGACTGTGAAAGCTACAGGGGCTAAGGACAGCTCATGGCAGGATTTTTTGGCAAAAACTTTAAATAATGTTAGCCACTGATTTAGTGTCCCTGCTGATTGCTGTTGGTGGGCATTTAAAAAGTTAATATGTAGGAATGAGAAATGAAGTGATTTAGGCAGAGACAGCACTATCTGCTGTTCTCTTGCACTGTCTCTATGTCATATCTTTGGTAGCTGAGGCTGCTGTCAGCTCTTGAGAGCCAAAACCATGTTGGGCTCTCAGGGGACATGCACACACAGAGATGGCATTTGGTTAACAGTATTTGGGGTGTTTTTCATCTTGCTGATCACACTAGTATACACAGGAGGTGAACACAAATTGAGCCAGATGATAAAGCATTCAAAATGTTTCACTTGTTTCTTGGGAACATAGGTTATTTTATATATTGTTTATTTTTTTAAACAGACCACCACCATGGACAAACACAACCATCAACAAGTGTCAAATATCTACACTTCTGATAAAATCCCCCTCAGGTGGCTTATTGAAACAGGACCAGTTGAGTTTTCAAACCTTGTCTTGATCCTGCTCCCTCCCCGTGGCACAAAGGTGAGTGGAAATGGGCAGCCCCACACCAAAGCCCTGTATGAGAAGGGAAAGGTAACCAGAGAAATTGCACCATGCTGTTTTCTCATCCTCAGTGCTGGACCCCCTTCCCCAAGACCTCTACCACAAACCTTAACAGAAACTACAGAAAACCACATTGTGTAGGACCTCAAGGAACTTAATACATGCTTGTGCTGGAGGGCAGGATCACCTTTATCCTACCACTCCTGACAGCTTGGTGTTAAAGCCTCTGCTGCTGGACATCACAGCCTCCCTGAGGTGCCCTGTTCCTCCTTTCACTGAGCAGGAGGGTGCTTTTCTAGGAGGATCCACCTCTTCCTTTTGGTGGCCAGCACTGCACAGAGGTGTATTTTGGTGCAGTAACCTGCAGGACTGTGGTCTCCAATAGAAGCCACACAGGGAGGATGCAGCCTGGGATGGAGACACCAGTGCAAAAGGATGCCCTGGGATGAAAGCACAGCCTGCAAGGGAAAGCCCAGGACTGGCCTTGATAGAGATGAGGGAAAAATGTGAAATACTCTTAACACACAGGGTGGGTGGAAGGCCATTGAGCCTCCAGGAGCTGCCACATATGTTGATCTCTTCAGACATGAATCCTGGTCACAAATCAGGGGGAGAAATAACCCAGAGTTTGGTTGTTTCAGCATTTTTATTAGACAGTGCTCCACTCAGCAGTTGTACACATGGCCCTGATGCTCCCCTGATCAGTGTACAAACCCTGGGACATTGTGCTCTCATGCCACCATGACCCAGGCTGCACAAAGCTCCTTTTACAGAAGTGGTGCCCAGGAGAAACCCATGCTCAGAGCAGTGTCCCTGCACTGCCATCACACCAGCCAAGCTGGGAGGTAACTGATTAGGGAACTTCCTCTTTGCTTCCCAGTCACCTCCCTGTGCTGCTTGGGTCCTATGAAAGATAGGGGATGCCTGCTGCTGTGTCCACACGAGCCTGAGGCTTCTGACAGGGATGCCCACCAAGGAGATGAGCTTTTCTGCAGTTCAGGCTGTTTTCTGATGGACTTTCAGACACCTGTGAGGGCTTTGAGGAAACAAGTCAGCCTTCCAAGGCTGGTTTCTGCTCCTTGCCCATCATTCTCAGGGGGCTCCCTGTGCCACTGGGGCTCAGCTGCCCTGTTGAGGCACGTGTGAGTGTGACCATGCCAGGTTTGGTGGTCCTGCTTGGCCACTGCTGGTCCAAGAGAGAGTGGCTGTGCTGCCCTGCTGTTCTCCCCTGCCCTTATGGGGCTTGAGGCACTCAGCAGCTCAGCCCCTGAAAGATCAAAACCCGTGGCCATGTTGGTGCAGGCTGAGGAGCTACTCCCAGACAGCACAAAGCTGTGTGGCTACACCTGTAAACTTCCCTGAGCTCAGTGTTCAGCTCATGCTCAGTGCTAAGAAAGGGGTTTACAGAGTCAGGTCCCAAATTTCTGCAAACTGGTGCAGCATCAACTAAGGACAGAAAAGCAGATTTACTCCCTGCAAGTACCTGATCTGCCTGACACATCACAGCCAGTTAACCTAGTGCAGATTTTCCAGTTGGGTGGAGTGCAAATCAAACTACAACAAGCAGTAGCAAGGCATACAAGTGACTCAAATTATCCAGGTTTGGGAAAGCTTATAAAAGAAAACATGTAAATAACAACATCTATACAGCTAATAGGTTAAACTTTGTCAGAACTCAGTGGCATACATTTCTTTTCCCTTTTTGCTGCTGGTGGGCACTTGGCACCACCTAATACACAAATTTAAATAAAGACTGCAAAATAAACTCTCAAAGCTAAAAGGAGACCACAAAAGCAAGCATGCTTAGCTCACTTTTGGACTGGAGTTTGCCACTGGATGACCAATGGACTAGCAAGGTTTAATGTAAGATGGCAGTGGATTACTTGTCTGTCACTGGAACAAATGCACATCAGAGCTATACATAGCCTTTGCCTTTAGAGCAGATAGGTGCAAACTCAGGACAAGCCTTTGGCATGTCAGTTCCAGCTCTGCCAGTTGCAATAAGATATTAAAAATACATATAAGACTCCACAGTCCATCACATTCACTTCATGTGGTACAGCCCAGACACTGAACCATCTGCTCTCTGGGTGCTCAGAAAGAAAACACTTGAAAACAACTGCCAGGGCAATAGTCTCAGTTTTCCATCTGCTGTTCTCCAAAGGCAGCTAAACTCCTGCAACTATTTGTTAGCACAAAAAGAAGTTAAATAGCCCAGGTTACATTCAATAGAAAACTTCTTCCCAGGAAATGGGATACAGGAAATAGCAAAACTCTGTAGCCAACAAAATACTGTACAGTTCTCCCTGCTCCCACCTGCAGCCCTGAGTTTTTTAAGGGACAACAGCAAAAATCTGCATTCTCTCTTTTAAACTGAACAATGTAATGAGACAACTAGAAATGTTAGAGAACTCAGCATGCCCTCAAGAGGAAGGATTTACGTTCAGTTAGGTGAACAATGATGAGTCTGGAAAAAGGAGAAAGCAGCCTTGAACTGTGTTTCCAAGTGCAGAAGGACACAGGCAGCAAACTGCCAAGCAGGATTCAGACTTAGAGTTCAAATGCAGGGAACTTGGCCTTGGTAGGCACCAGCAGGTCAGCAAGAAAGTAAATTGTTCCAGCCATTCCTGAGGATGAAAAAAACACATTGTGCTTTAGAGAAATTCCCTTTGGGCACCGTTTTTCTCAGTTATCCAGGGAGTGAATGAGTTATGAAGACAGAAGAAAAGGTCCTAAATAATTTTCAAGGTCTGAGCCCAGGTTTCCCTAGCAACTTTGGTATTTCAGTGGAGAAAGGCATTTTGAAGTTAATCAAATGTTGGAAAGCACCTGCAAACCCCCACTCCAGCTCCCTCCCTTCTGCTTTACTGACCCACAAGTTCAACACTGGGCAGCTTTGTCAAACTCTGGTCCTTGTGACACTGCTGCCCAAGGTCCTCACTGATGGAGCTTCTGTTGTCCCTTGGCCTGCAGCAGCTTGGGGACATTTAGGTTAGCTGGGGGGTTGGCTCCTTCAGCAAATACCCACTGATGGCAGATTTGGGGGGGAGCTGCCAGCAGGAGGCACAAAGTGCCATAGGAAGCACCAAGGCCTATAAAAGCAGCTCCATTTGCTCCTCACCTTTAGAATCAAAGTGGAACACTCATGAAGCATTTCAATCCTCAAAAATGTACAGAGAAGAGACTGTCTGAGAAGATAGGCTACAAATAACCAAAAGGAAGCCTGTAATCATGAAAGAATTTCCTTTGAGATCTGTATGCAAAATCTGTGTGGGAGGCCTAAGAGGACAAGATACTCCAGCTAAGCCACTAGCCTGTGCTACAGGGAGACCCAGTGGAGTGTGTATTTGGTTTTCCTTGGTGCTGGAACAGCTTAGAGCCAGGAGCAAAACACAAGGAGATTACCTAGAGACTGGGATTACCTTCAAAGAGAGAGAATGGCGTGTCTGGAGTCCGGCACCCATGCTGCCCATAGCTTAAACACCACTCTGCAAACTGAGAAAAGAGGTACAAAAAGTGTTCAAATTTGGTTAAAGGTTAAGTCTTGAAAAGAAAATACTATCCCTTGTCCTCACATTACCCCTTGCAGAGCAAGGCTTCTGAGGGAAACCACTCCTGTACAGGCTGTCAGACAGTGACTGCACTGTTGAAGGACTACTCTGGTGCAGCTGGTCAGATCTAGCTGCATTCTGCCCCACTAGAAACTGGGTTTCAAAGGCAAAGGCAGTGATGTAGAAGGCAGAAGTGAATAAGCCCTTCTACTGCCTCACACACACTTACCTTGCAGGCCCTGTAGAGGTATTTCATGTTCTGAGTGAGGTTGTACAGTGCCAGGAAGGCATAAGCATTGCCAGCTGTGCCATGGCACAGCCCGTAGCCTTTCTTCAGTAACCCGTGCTGCCAGATCACTTCTGCACACTGCAGGGCATCATTCAGGTACTGCTGCTCCCCAAAGACCTGCAGAGACAAGAAACAGTTGTCCTTGCTGAGGCAATGTCCTCCAAACAAAGAGCATCCCTATAGGATGCAGAGGCTTCTGCTGAAGTGACTTTGCTGTTTCCTTTTTAAGGAGGATATTTTTGATATCTTGAGTGGGGAGGTAAGACAATTACTTCACACACAACTAGTTGTCACCATCCATCACCTCCAACAGGGCAGCCCACACAACTGATGGGTATTTTCAGAAATATTTCTGTATCAGTCAGTGGCTCCTGTGGGGTGATTTCACTGCAACCAGCCATCCTACTTCCAGGCAAGGGGAGTCTCCCAGCATCTTCTCCAGAGGAAGTTTCACATTTAGGGGTCTCTAAAGGGTCTTTGCAAGGTTTCTGGTACCTTGTATGCCTGGAGAAGCATGTAGATTACACCTGGTGCTCCGTGGCACCAGTGGACGAGGAGGTCTCTGGTGTCCCCAATACAGGGAGGGTAATTCCCAGATGGGAACTTGAGCTGGCAGACATAGTCCACACTGGGCTTGACTGTGTTGTGCAGCTTTACTTGGCTCACTCCAAAGCCAGGCTAAGAGAGAGAAAACATTTAAATCAGGGAGAGTTACCATTCTGTCTGTCCCTTAAGAGACCCACAGTCTGCCCAAAAGGTGGAAATGAAGTCAACTCTGGCTACATTCCCTTTTGCTCCTTGTAAATTAAGTAATTTATTTGGTTTGGGCTTTCACACTTCACAATTACCCACTCAGTCCCCAGCTGCTCTGCCTTTTGGCAAGGACTTACAGTCCTACCTTTGCATCCCAGAAACAAAGATTGTTCCTAGCATGTCACCTGGTCCTCTAAGCAAGAGAGCTTGCTGCTGCTTTTCCTAAAGGTGAGCAGGAATAGCTTCAGGTACCCAGAGCTGAAGTAAGGAGATAACAGTCTAAAATCAGTATTAAAGATGATTCCTAGCACCTAGAGCATCTCAGGCCTCAGCTGCTGGGCCAGCTCAGTTGGAAGGCTGCAATTCTGTGTCTTCACAGACATTACTGGGTAATTTCAAGAGGTTGACTTCACTGCTGACCTCAGATGGAAGCAGAGAGTGGCTTCAGTGCCCTCTTCCAGTGACACTGCCCCACATGAAATCTGTGCAGTTCTAATTTCCCATGGCAGACTGCAATGAGCACTTTAATCTAAGGATCACATTGTTCCCAGGCTGGTAACTGGAAAATCAAAAATCAATCCTTGTGCTGTAAAACCATTAGAGATAAAAGATGTTCTCCTCTCCGTATTTCGCTGTAAAACCATTAGAGATAAAAGATGTTCTCCTCTCCGTATTTCACATGCTTTCTTCTCCCAAGGCTTTTCTGTGCATCATGCTTGGCTGATCCAGGCTCCTTGTACTTCATACAGCAGAGAAGCAGAAAGCCCATGCAGTATTTTATGGGAGACTTAGAATTATTCAAAACAGCCACTTGGGAACAAACTGAGGGATTTGGTACAGATTTAGACTCACAGCACATCACTGTCTCCCCTGCTCCTGGGCAATTACCACCTTGCATCCCCCTCTTGCCAAATCTTCTTCAAAACCACCAACCATCTCTTCCTCTCTGAGCCACAGAAGAGTAATGTTCACAGGACTTCTACTGATCCTGTCTATGGGCTTTAACTTTGACAGTCCTGAAGGAAAGCTCAAATGCTTGAAACCTGTTGGCTTCCTTTTCCACCTGCTCTGAGAGTTATGTCTAATAGAAGATTATAAACTATTTCTAGACCAAAATAATTTGCATTGCTCATGGTGCTCTTAATGCTTTAAAAATTCAATGCTATTTATTGCTGTTGTTTCTTTAAGTGCTTAAGCACTGTAAATGTATGCATGAAGGGACTCAGATAGGGGAATTATCACCCTCATTTTTTTCAGAGCCAGAATAGGGAATATTGACAGAGCTCCAGTGAGTTGTGCAAAACAGTGAGAAATCATCAAAGCAAAGGGGTACTGCATCTGCCAGCCTCTTGTCTTGCTTTGCCTGCTTCAGGCACTACAGAACTCAGTTCCTTTATCAAAGTCCCACCTCTTTCACATTTAGAAGCAGTTCTGTGTTGGATACAAAGGCATTTCCCACTTTCCTGCTATGAGCACAATTTCTCCCACCACGCTTGTCTCTCAGAGATTCTCACTCCAGTGATCTGACACTGCTCCAAGTAACCACCTCAGAAAATGCAGGCAGCCAGCAGATACCAACAAATGCAAATAATTCAGTAGCAATTAACATGAGGGGGAAACTCAGACCCAGCTGAGCTACAAGTCTCCATTATGTGACACGGCTGGTTAATGCAGGTCACGTCTCTCCACAGATCTCCAAGGTCGGAGATTCAATCTCAGATTTGAAGAAACCCTTTACAACTGGAAATGCATGATAAACACATGGCTAAGTCCACCAGACAAGGCATCTTTCCCAGTCTGACACTACCAAGAGCCAATTCTAATGCTGTTCCTTATTCAAAGAAATGTGGAACAGCTGCTAAGGGCCTCTCCCCTCCCATCTCTTACCTGCATGAGATAGTAGTAAATCCCAGCCAAACCATGGGCTGCTCCCACATAGTACTCCTGGTACCACTCATACATCAGTGGGCTCTTTGCTGTGAAGTTCCTCTTTTTGGCTAAGCTCTCTCCTGAGGCTACAACTGCTTCACAGACCTGTGAAGGGACAGGAACAAATGTGGGTGAGGGAAATGTTGCTGTCTTGGACACAGCACAGCGAGTGTTCTGACACAGAATGAGATTTGTTTTTCTGCCCAAGCAGAGGGTGGAATGAAATGTCTGCCAGTCCAGTACTGCCTGTGGATTTACATGGACAGTGGAGGACATGTGGTGCTTTGTCCCTTTGGAAGAAAAGCAGATTTACCATGATGTGGTTTCTTCCTTATTGCCAGAGTTCTTTACATCTTGCATTGATTTTTGCCCTCCCCAAGATGAGTTGCATGGGAAGAGACAGATAACAAACCAGCAGAAGGCACAGTACCTGCTGAATGTGACTCTGAGGGATCTTCTCCTCTCCAAAGTGCTTATTGACAAATATCAGTGCAGAGAGATAGCCCATGCGCCCATAGAGGAGCTCATCTGGCACTCGTGGGTCAACCTTGTACAGGTGGAGCAAACTACAAAGAGAAATTCACATGGGGGAGGTGAGGGGACACTCAAAGCCATGTAAACAAGCACTAAGATTGGAGCTCAAAGCCCTGGTTCATTCCTTCATGCTGCCTGTGCCCTAGGAGCTGTCAGGCCAGGCTCTGGGTCTCAGCCTTCCAGCTGCATGAGGTGTGGAATTGCCCCTTCCCTTCTGCCTTTTGTTTGGCTGATTGCTCCAGTCTGCTCTGCTCTTCTCAATGCACTCATACTACCTGCTTGGGTTTTAGAGCACCAGCTTGGAAAGCTGCTTCAGGGAGAAACCTGGGCTGAAAAAAATGGTCAGCATAGAACTGCTGACTGCTCAGGAAAGGCTCCCCACCGTTATCTCCTTGTGATGTTACTGGCAAATCAGACACTCTGCCAAAAATCACTACTTTCATATTAAATGGCTATCCTTTTAATCTGGCTGCTGAAGGAATACTAGAAAGTCAAACTAGTGCTAATGGTATGTGGAAAAACCTCACTCCTAATGCTCAAAAGTCCTGATGGAAAAGCCCCTTCCTCTCCATGCCTGCAAACAGCCTGGGCTATGCTGTCAGGTGAAAAAGAGGTGTCTCCATGAGCTAAAAAGCTAAGTCAGAGGGGGAGGTACACATGTTAACATCAAGCTGCTGTGGCACATGGAAGATATATCCTCTATGGAGAACTGAGCAGCAGTGAGGGCATCTTAGCAAAAAGTGGGAGTGCTGTGGCTGTCTGAGGACAGCTTGCCTGGCACCAGGCTTTAGCCCACAAGTGCAGAGTGAGGTCTGCTCCAGTCAACTATTTTCTTTGCTACTTTTCCATTATGATATTGCAAAGCTGCTGATATTCCTGTAGTGCTAACAGAGACTGACAGCATTTCACACTGGTGCTTTGTAGCCAAATTCACTCTTGATGCAATTTCTGCTGTTTTACCTCTCATCACACGTCCAGAAAGCCTGGATGTCCTTCCCTGTCAGGGCAGCAGGTAGCAGTCTGATTGGAATTTGGCTTTATTTTTCTGTTCACCTGTAAGACAGCAATCTGAAAAGTGCCATCTCTTTTAAAATACTAGCATAAATAGCTTTAAGGCTGTTCCCTGACTGTTCCCTGCTGTGAAACCAGCCAGGAAAAGCTCTGTGTGTGCTGAGCTTCCTTGTCACAGCAGTGTGAAGACCAGAAAAAATGCCTCTGAAGCCTCTGGGCTCCAGAGACTTTGCAACAATGTGTTCCAAATGCCCCAAGTAGAGAGGATGCTGGGCTGTGACTTCTCATGGCAGGAAACTTTCCCTTGGCACTGGACTCCAAGTGAACAGGGATTTTGAAGGATAAAGGAGGGAGCAGTGTCTCAAGGTGGATGGGCTCTTGTACCACTTGACACATGGACTGCTCCATGGAGGAGGTTTCTTTCCCAGAGATTAAACCCAAGAGACAGAAGTTCCACCCAAGGCATGGGTTCTTCTCCCAGCTGTGGGAGCTGAAAGGAAAGGTCTTCTGCCTCTTCATGGTGCCTGTCTCAAAATCCAAGGAAGGCAGATGAAGAGGGTTTCCAAGGAGGTGTTGGGACACATAGACTCTGCCTAGCAGCAGGCTGGCCAGAAGAGAAGCTGGCTGGTGATGTTGCTCAGCTCTGGGATGTCAGGAAATGTTAGGTGAAATAGAAGGAATGGATGGATGCATGAACTGTAATACCAGCGGTAGGAATTTTCTCAGTTCTGGATGTGGTATCTCCTTTTTATGAGGAAATCTGGAGCAACTGGACCTACTGTTCTTGTTCTTTGTGCATCACTGCTTTACCTCTAACTGCTTTTGAGGCAGGACCATCAGAGGAGGAAGCCTACCAGGAGCTTCTGCTGTTTTTGAATGTGGTCATGCATTCAAAAAGGGATGCCTGGGATGCTGCAGGATGGATTGCATGCAGAATGCATTTCTCAGGTGTGTGGGGTGAAGTGGTCTCTGAAAGGAGGAGCCACTCCTATTCACATTATCAGCCTACTACCTCAACTGTCAACAACCAGCACTTTCTGGACAGAGGGAAATCAAGGCAGCTGTAGAGCAAAATGGGATTTTTGTACACCATTGGCTCTGAAAGCAAAGCTGTGACCTTCTGAATTGGTGGGAGGTCAAAGGAAAAAGAGGGCTCCTAGGACACGGCTCAATTTCCACAGGCTCTTGGAAAATAGGCTGCCCTGAAACATTAGTCTCTCTAGAGCATAAAAGCCCATTTTTTGGTCATGAACTCATTTAGGAAAAAGCAAGCTTCTGTCTCTTCCAGTGCAGGTAAAACCTGGCTGATGGATTCTCTCCACTGGCTCTGTGAAGATGAGGTACTTTAAAAGACAGAGGAAAAATGCAGAGAGGCCCTTCCTCTCCACAGCTCTGATAAAGGTGCTCTTTCTATGCACTTGCACTGAACAGCTTAGCAAATGTTGTGTAACTGAACAGCACACTCAAAAACCATTTCAGAGTCTTGATTAAGGGAGCTACTTCTCAAAGAAATACTCTATTTTAAAGCAGCATGGTCAGGCTAACTGCTCTGGCAGAGTAAGGACAGTATAACTGTTTATTTGGGAAAGCCACATTTTTTGTTTTCGTCCTTGCAGATGTATGAAGAAAGCAATTTCCAGTGTTCTCACTTTATTACACCATTAGATGGCAGTGCAAAATTAACCACGAGATTCCATTCTGCCACCAAAGCACAGGCAGAACAGGAGGGATATGGGGAGGAGAAATCTCAGCAAGAAAACATGAATTAGGAATTGTTTCTACAACCTGGCACTTATGCACTGACAACTGACCAGTACTGTTTGACAGATTAATTCCCTTCTTGTTAGCAATTATGTTAATCATAGTGAGATTTGCCTCTTTGTCATAGCAAAATCTAACCCACAGATAATTATCAGAATAAAAGAAGAGTTCTGTCCTCAGACTGACTGTATCTACATAAACCAGAAGCTGTTCTTAGTTAAGGGAGTGGGAACTTGGTGTCCAAAGCATACAGACACCTCTGATTCCCACCTGTGCCTTTTTTAATTGCAATTATGCATCACTTGCTCATGGCTGTTTAAGGGCAGTCAGTGTTCTGAAGCTCAGGGGTTTTGTCTTTCTTTGTGCTGATCACTATGAATAGAAACTCTCTACAGGGCTGTTTCTCACCTTAAAACCCATCTCCCTTAACTGAGAAATGCTTGCAACTAAATCTCCTTAACTGTTCTCCTTCCTCTGCCACATGCTGATCTATGACTGCTTGTTTGTCCTTTTCTTGTCTTAAGTACCCAACAAAAATACATGTTGAAAACAGTCGAGGAAAGGCAGGAAGTAGAAATAAATGAATCATAACCAGCTGCATTCTGCAATTCAAAGGGATGCTGTCAATCTTAGGTTTAAGTCAAAGACAACTAATAAAGAGCAAGTGGAAGCAAGTACCAAAATTAAATCTAATAATCTTACCACATTTTTCCTTTTCATCAAAATGACTGTAAAGCTAAATTAAAATGTTCTCAAAAAACACCAAACCCCACCTTCTGGGGTTTGTTTTGTTTTTAATTTTGGCCCTTTTTTCTTCCTGCGTTTATCAGAATTATTTTTAAGATGGCAATACCAGCTGAACAATATCCTTGCTCCCCAGCCTGCAGGCTGCCATGCAAACGTGGTTGTCCTTAAACGACCTCTTTTACCATGGCAAGGAAAAGTTTGTGCTGCCTTGCTGAGTTTCTGAATTATTTCTCACACAAGACTGCAACAAAATGTATTCACATTTGTCACAGAGTGCCTCCTACAGGCCCAGACCAGCTCTGTGAGCAAGAGGAAGGTCAGGTCAAAGCCATAACCAAGCATTTTACCGGATGATGCAGTCTTCTGCCTGCTTCTGGTTCTGCAGCTTGTGGTAGATGACAGCAGCCACTGCCAGGGGCCCAGCATCACCACACAGGAACGTGATGGATCTCCTGGTCATGCACCTCAGGCTCTTCTTCACGTACTCATGGGCCACCTCAAGGTAGGCTGGGTCTCCATACACCTCATACAGGTGCAAATACAGCAAAGCAATGCCTGCAGAAGGAACAAAAAGGTTACATCCATAGAAATGTTTGTTCTGTTACTTCAATGAACCTGAAAGTCTGGCCTGGCCCTCATCTAGGGCACACAGGCTTACAGACAGGCTCCTCAGGGACATAACCCACAGCTTCCTTCCTGCTTTGTCATCTCCTTGTAACTTGATGCTGCTTGGGAGTGGATGGCAGGTCAAGACAACAGCAGGGTCTGACCCAGGAAGGCCTGGAGAACAGCACGGAATTGCATAAAATTTAATATACAATTACATACAATTTTAGGAGCAGGGAGCAAAAGATGAGACCTAGACAAACCCACCTAAATCCATACACTGTACCTGTGACTTTTGCTCAACATGGAAGGGGGAAAAAATTATCTTTGGGCAGATGGTACTTGTGACAGAGTAGAACTGAGTTGTCACCGTCTCTGTTTTTCCCTGTGCTTAGGGGGTAAGGGGTTGGGTCACTTAGCTTGGATTGGATTTTTAAAAAAAGTAACACACCATTAGCACTGAGAAACAGCACCCTTAAGACATCCAGACATCCTCCTTGACTCTTTTTCTTTTATTTCCTTTCTTTCTTTTTCTTTTAAATTCCTTTCCACTGGGAAGCACCGGCAAGGTTGTTACAGTTCCTGTGGGCATCCTCTCCTGCTGTTGAGCAAGTCCCAAGCCCTACAGCAAGGACTGGTGCATCCTAGAAAAAAGGGACTGTCCAATTCTCCTCTGCAGCACATCAGTCATGAGATCAGCCCTTGTCTGAAACATAAACAGCTGCCTGGAATACTAGAAAAGGCTGCATGGTCCTCATTAAAGGTTTCCAATGGCCTGGCCAGCTACAAAAACAATTCTGTCACTGAGCAGTCACATCAATTGCTGTCCTTTGCCTCTCTGTCTTCACCCAGCTCTTGAAGCTTTTAGCAGGTAAATCTGTAGTTCTCAATAAGTCTGTGCCTGAGAGGTCTGTCACACTTGAACCATCCTTCTGATCTGGGAGCCATCCTCAAATCTGCACTTAAGAAAGCTATTTGCCTACATCACTTTGAGAAGAGCTTATTCCTTCCCTTAACAAAAACCATTTCTAAGAAGACTCAGGTCCCACATTAAGCCTAAATTAATAGAGCAAGTCTCTGCAGATTTTGATGTGTTAAGGTCAAGGGGGCAAGCGTGCTGCAAAATTACAGTCCAAGGTACTGAGGACAATTTCAAACTTGGATAATTTTCTCATTTTGCATGGGTAATCTCCAAAGCTTCATGTTACAGACAATTCAATTCCACATGTACATTATGTATAAGATTTCCATTCCCTGCTGAAGCTAATAACCTTGTCCTCTCTCTAAGCAATTCAGTGCTAGCAGTTCTAGAGAGAGCTCAGCTGTACAGTGCCATCACTCAAGTCTGCAAGGATGTGGATATGAAGCCCTTCTTTAAAGGGGAACCCTCCTTTTCTGGCTAGAAAATGTCAAGTGACTCTCCTTGATTTATTTAGTACCTAGCACATCTTCTAGACTTTTTAGCCTGATAGCTGTCTGAGCACAGCTTGCACTCTTGACTTACCTGCTTTAATATACAACTTTTAGCTTTGTAAGTAGTTTCTATTCCTACTGCCATCGTACCACCCTAATTATGCACATAAATACCCTGCCAAGACCACTGTAAGGATTGAAATCTTAGAAAGTAAATCTCAGCATTGTTTTCCTCTGGTTTCTTTGCCTCTCCTCTTTTGAAACACTTCTCACTCCCATTCCTCCTAGGCCCAAGCATCCTTGGAAAGACTCCAAAAAATCACTGACCTGTACTAAAGGATGAAGTTGCTTTCCCAAAACATTCCCTTTTTATTTAAAACCAAAAGGTCTTATAAACTGCACCTAAAGCCAGTTTTCCTAATTTATTCCTGTTGTTGTTTGATACTGGCAATATGCCAAGTTCCCAGGAAAGTTGTTTGCTCTTCTGTTACAGTTGGGCAGAGGAGAGGGAAAAAAATTTAATGAAGGGTTCATGTGTTGAGACAAGGATTGGGAGAAAAAAACACTCTAAGGGCAAAACAGGTTCAAATTTAAAGGTATAAAGTAAATTTATTATTAACAGAATCAGAGGAGGATAATGAGAAGTAAAATAAGCCTTTAAAACACATTTTTTCCTGCCAGCCCCTCCCTCTTTCCCACTGACAGCACAGGGAGACAGGGCAGGGGGGGTTTGGTCAGTTTGTCACTCGAGATCTGTTTGTTCAGGGAGAGGAATCTTTCCTGTGCTGTGCTGTGGGGTCCCTCCCATGGGCACACAGTCATTCCAGAACTGCCTTGGCATGGGTAACTCATCCGTGGGGTATAGTCTTTTAAGGACAGGCTGCTCCAGCCTGGAAGCAGGGCCCTCTCTCTGTCTAGAACTGCAAGCAGGAGCCCTCTTGCTCTATTTGGGTCTCCTACTGGATCACAGCTTGCTCTGGCATCCACCCACTCTGCCATGTGCACCTTTCCTACAGGCTGCAAGTGGATCTTTGCATCCCCCGTGGACTTCATGCATTACAGGGGCACAGCTTGGTTCTCACCAGGGCCTGCAGAGAAATCTCAGCTCTGACACGTGGAACACCTCCTCCCCCTCTTTCTTTCCAATGGCCTTGGTGCTGCCATATCTTTGCCCACACGTCCTCACTTCCTCCTCTTTTCTGACTAGAAGAAAAACTGCTGCTTGTAGGTACCAGTGTCAACAAGTTCCACTAATTCAAGGATCCCTGCAGGATCCTGTAGCACCTGCAGAGAAGTTGATCTGTCTGGGTTCTGTGTCAGGGAATTGCTCATCACACTTTCACTGCCAGCCAGGCAGTGGCAGCTGCGGCGGTGCTGGTGCTGTTTAATGCCTCTCCTCATGCAGGGCACTGGGAAGGAGAAGCCACTGCCCCAGCCCTGCCCTTTCACCTTCCACTTTCAGGGAACACAGCTGGCTAGAGGTGGCCAGACAGGCAGGGCTTGGCACAGGCTGTGCTGAAATGGCAGCAGCCATGGCAGTGCATTGCCGCAGGCTGTGCCAGGCACACGGTGCCCTCCCAGCCCTGGGGGAAAAACTGTGCATGTGCTGTTTGGATTTGCTCCCTAAGTATGTCATCACAACCTCTGTAACTGGGCCAGCAACGTGTCCATCTTCAGAGCCATCAGAGATTGCCTCTGTCAAACATGGTAAAAGCTTCTAGCAGCTTCTCACAGAAGCCACCTCTGTGGCCTTCCCCTGTTGGAAAAAATCAGGCCATGCTAAATCAACACAATTCCTCAAGGAGTTCCTTACTCCCAAACTGATCAGAAGGGTACAAACAGTGCTGCCTTCAGCTTGCTGGTCACTCTGTTGCCATCTGTGAGCCCCAGAGAGGGGAAGGCAGCAGAGGAGGGGAGGCACAAGCATGAAGAGGCAATGTTGACAGGTGTATGTAGAGGGATACAAAACACAGTCCCCTGGGTGGGGATATCCTGTATTAACCCCTGTGCCAAAGGCAGGCAGAGTATTTCTGAGGCAGTGCACGTTAAATCATGAGTATCCACCAGGTGACCTTGGTTCAGTTAAGGCAGTGCTGCTCTGCAGAAGCTCTTCCACAGCTCTGCCTCACTCCCCCTCCAATACCCTCCTCACCCCAACTGACTGGGTAGGTTTGTGACTGACTGGGTGTTTGTGTGGCATGCTTTAAGTGGTATACAAACATGGCATCACCAGACACAAGGAGCTAGGTAGGCTGTGGATTTGCTCCATTTCTGTATGCCCTGCAGGTCTGCTCTTCAGTGTCCCACTTGGAAATGTGACCTAATTTATGACCTCTGATTGTTTCCAAGCAGAACTGCCATACAGTGGCTGCCTGTGGCCTCTACTGCCAAAGATGTCTGGGCTTTGTTCTGTTGATTGTTTACTACTGGACCTTCTTCTCTGTAATTTCTCAGATGTCCAAGTTTTTTGCCTCTTGCCCCTGCTGCAGAGCCAAATGAGCTGGGGAATGCATCAGAGAGTCCTGGGTGGTACAGGGCTGCACTGAGCATGGGCTACTGACAGACCAGCAGGGCTCTGATGGCTGAAAGGGTCACCTCCAGCATGCAGAAAGCCAATACACTGGAGCTGAGTGTCAGTGCCCAAGATGCTTGCTCACTGCAGGCAATCAGGAGGCCAAAGTCAATTCTGTGTGTCTCACAAAGCCTGCTTAGTCAACACCTTCAGAAGGACACTTAACAGCACCTTTCTCCTGCAGAGGTGCTACTTTGCACCAGAGATTTGAGTGGGGCAGTGGAGTACATGCTGTACATAGCAGAAATGGAATTGTTTGCACCAGACAGCTTGTGCTGATGCCCTGACTTCAGCAACCATTTCAACAGAACATTGCTGGAAATACCAGGAAAGGTCTTGCTTGTGAGCTAAAGCTCTGCAGCAGGCAGAAGGAGTGTCTCATCCATATGACTGTTCTTTTGATGGAAGAGAAGCTGTGCCTCAGCTTCTCTGCAAGTTTAGACTTGTTCTTTTGTGTGACTGCAAGCAGTTTGTTTTGCAAGCAAGTTATGCCATTAGACTGTTCTGAACATGCCTCCTTGCCCCGCAGGAGCTGAGCTGTGCTGCTTCTACCAAGGAAAGGAGGTTGCTACAAAAGGGTATTTTGTTCCAAACCAACCATCCAGGGTCATAAAGACCTCAGAGATCTTGCACTAATCCAGGGCAGTAGGTCAGCCAGCAGCCTCAAAGCAGGATGCCAAACACAGAGGGAAGAAGCACAAACCCACCTCTGCACAATGATGAAGCCTGATGGTTTCTAGTGAGACAGCTGATGCCATTTTATTAAGTCAGGCATGGGGTAAAAGAGCAGGGATGGCCCAGCTTTATGAGCCAGCTTTATTGCCCAGCTGAAAGGATAATCAGCATCTTTCCTGGTGCAGACACATGGGATGGATGCTACCTTGCACTCCTAAATGCATGCCAAAGCCATACTGCACACAGCAATGAGACATCTCTGCAAGTCCATGCTCAGAACTGGTTGGGGAGCCAGTTTGCAGCTTATCTTCCTAGTGCACTGTGGGACACTGGAGGATTATCCAGGATGCCTGTGCATTTATTCTGCCTTAAAACCTGGGTGACAGAGCTTCTTCTGTAAAATGTTTTACCCCATCACAAAATCCTGCAACAGGTTAGGTTAGCAGGGATCAGTAGTGATCTGCTCCAGCCCTCTGAAAAGAAGGTCAGGCTCAAATTTGCATGCCATTGCTCTGGGCTTTGTCCAGTCAAACACTGTCTCCAAGAACAGAAATTTCACAAAAACTACCCCCCAAGCATTTGGCAGGAATGTGGTTTATGTGAGTGACCCAAGGCACTCTATTATCTCTCAGCAAATGCAGCCTCACTTTCTCTTGTTCTGTAGGGATTATCTGAGGATTTCCATTTTTCTGAACAGGACTAAAAGGGACATAAGTTCTCTGGGTTCTGAGGTTAAAACAAACATACTGCACTAAAGTGAAGGAAAAGTGTTTTTCCAGCTTCCAAAAGAAGCTTTCCTAAACTGGTTCAGTCATAATTTCATTCTTACATGGCTTTCCTTTCAAAAGACAACTCAGCCCTGCTCCTTGTCCCTCCTTACCAATGGTCCAGCCAAAAGCTGTGGATGGGGCTGGCCAGCTGGACTCACTGGGCAGTTTCAGAGGCCCTCCAGTGCTGAAAGCCATGCCCAGACATTGCCAGAGAAGGGAATGCTGGCATGGGAAACAAATTCCAAATGCACTACTATAGTGTGGAGAAAGGTGAATCTTTCCCTTATATACCCCATCACCTTGGAAGGTGATGTTCTATCCCATCACAAAATCCTACAACAGGTTAGGTTAGCAGGGATCTGTAGTGATCTGCTCCAGCCCTCTGAAAAGAAGGTCAGGCTCAAATTTGCATGCCATTTGGAAGGATGCAACAGTCCAGTAGGCACTGGGCTCAGGAGCATCCTAGCTTCTGCAGTCAGCTGGTGACAGGAGTGGATTTCCTCCCATTCCCTCTCCATCATCTGTGCTCCCAGTCAAGCCAGTCATTGGAGCAAGGCCTTTTGCATTTTCACAAACACCAACAGGCATATATGTATTCCTCAGCATCCTCAGGCTGATCTGTTTGAAAATGGATGAGGCCACTGTCCTTCTACCAAGATCTGAACTGCTTCTGACTCAGAATTAGCTTAGGGCAGTTTAGCTTTCACTGTGACACCAGTGAAACAGGTTAGGGAAAAAGCTCTTCCAGCAGTCTCCCTAAAGTGATGAAAAGCCAAAGCAGAGCACAACAGCTGAGGCTGGTCTGTACCCAGGCACGTACCAGGGGCTGCCTATGGGGCCCTGATCTCTATGGGGAACTGAATGAGGACATAACAAGCTGATTCAAATATGTTTTGAGGGCATTCAGCCATACACTGGATAATCTTGATCCAAAGTGTGCTTTCATTGCCTCTGAACTGAAAATCTGAGTCCTTCCCTCTCTCTGCTCCAACTTCACGTGCCAAGAAATTGTGGCTTCCCTGGCACAAAGTGCACGCTGGGGGAACAGGGCTCTGTCAAATGTGTTGGGAAAGAAACGAGCCCCAAAGTAAAATGCCAGCATATGCTGAGTATAACTGAGTGTAATGTAGTACACTCAAGTATGTTACATTTCACACAGAACTTGTGCCAGGAGAGCCACATTTCAAATCTCCCTTATTAGCGGCCACGAGAGTGAGGGTTGATTTTAGACTGCTGGGCAATGAGTCACATGAGGAGATACTCAACAAGCCTTTCCTACACAAGCAATTACAGGAAAAAGCCACTGTCTTGGCCCAATTAATTCTGTCTCTGGAAACCAGCTCTGAATAAATTAATATAGCTAGAATTGGAAAAGAAGGTAGGGTGACAAAGTCATAGTGTAACATCTGCGAACTTCCAGGAAATCAATCCACAGATTTTTTTTTCCTATTAGCCAAGGCAAGAAGGCTGTGTGCCCATTGAGGAATGAGCTCTGGGAAGAAAAGAGAAGAATTCCTCTTGAGAAAGTCCCTTGCAAATGAAAACAAGCTGAAATCCTACCAGAGTTCTTGACCACTGTTTAATAACTGCAGTCACTCTCCAACATGAAGTACCTTAGGACCACCTTAAGAAAGGGAACATGGCTTCTGGGGAAAAGTGTTTTCCTCCTCCCCAAAGACTTTGAGAGTGCTCCTACCATCAACTCTCCTCTTGCTTTGTCTCCTGAATTTTCTGGCTGGAGGCAGGCTCTGCAATCATGATTGAAGGCTACCTTTACCCAAGCAGTGCTTCTCATCAGAGGGGACCTCAGTGCAGGATCACACAGACTGGAAAACTGAGCATGTCTCCCAAGGTGAAATCAGCCAGCACTCAGCAGAAATATATAAATTTACTGGCAGCACGAGCACAGTGCTGCCAAGACAGCAGCTGATGAAATCAATGTTCTCCCACGCTGGAATTTAATACTGGTATCCTAGCATTTCTTATGAACTACTCTTGAGTGCTCTCAGTGCCTGCCTGCCTTACTAGAATTTTGAAGCAGACATTTCTAGCACTGCTGTCATCAAGCTGCAATGCTAGTTTAGCACCAACACCACTTTCTAAAGCAAACTGTTGGCATGAAGTTCCACAGCACCCACACACAAGCCAGCCACACCCAGATTGTACTGTAAAAAGTTGCCATTTAAGACTGCCATAAGAAAAGAAGCAGCAGCAAAAAATTTTGCAGCAAGCGTGAGATTAATTTCAATGACCCTAGGGTCTCTCCACAGGGCCTGGAAGAGTGTAGAAGGCAGGAGAGATGACAAAGCACACAGCAGCAGCTGAACATGGGGCACGGGGAAAGGTGTGTCCTCCCTGGCACCAGTGGGTAAAAACACGGAGGCAAAGGTGGGGCACACTCCCAAGGAAGGAAAACCAGATTGAAAACGCAGAATAGGTGAAAGATGAGCTCCTGGAAGCTTTGCACACGAGTTAGTATGAAAAAGGCTTCCACACTGTTATACTCACATTAGTATTTCTGCTCCTTCTGACAGGCACTGGAGCAAAACTAGTGCTCGCTACCTGGGGAACAGGAATGGAGCAATCTGCCAATCAGACAAGGTCATCAGATAAAATTCAGCCCGAACAGAAAAGACAGACATTATCTCAGGCCATTAAGCTCATTGCTGCCAGATGCAAGGACTCCTTGCAGGTCAATGACCTACCATGTACACCTGCCTTCATGGAGCACTGGAGGGAGCACTGGTTTTGTTGTCATCATCCCACCGTGGCTGGATTTGGAGCTCGTCCCTTTGCAGGCTCCCATGTCTACTCTCAAGCAAGTGCTGGCTTTCTCCATCGTTTAAATTCATCACTATGAACCAATACTAGACCCAATCCTGCCCTACGACACTGTGGTCTTCCCTCTGCACCATGAAACCCACTTCAAAAAATGGGGAGTCCAGAGAAAGACATCCCCTTGCTCTAGTGGACTAAAACACGCAGAAGAAGTACCATTCTTGACATAGATCTCCTGCGACCATTCCAATGGCCAAATCCCCACGGGTCTGCCAGGACCTGGTCTAGAAGTCTGCTCCAGGGAGCTGCTGCTCCATGGGATCCGACCCTACCTGTCCAGCCAGTGTACGCGGTGCAGTCATGCGGGTCGGCGGACTTGAGGCCCCTCTCCATCTGCTGCAGCAGCTCCCTGATTTTGTTATTCAGCCGCTGCGTGAATTCGGGGGTCAGCTGTGGAGAGAAAACCCACCAAACGTGAAGACAACGCCAGCGGGCGGGTGGGCATCGCTACAGCGGGCACACCCGGCGGGCGCACAGCCGGGGAACCGCGTTTGTAACCTGACAGGTCTCTGCAATACACGGCCGGGGCAGATCCCCGCAGCCGCCTCACCCCAGCCCCGCTCACCCGCCCGGCCGCGTCGAAGTAGCTGGTGGCCAAGGACTTGTCATAGTCGGCGTAGGGGTTCGGCAGCGCCCGCTGCGCCATCATGGTCCCGCTTGGCTCGGCTCGGCTCCGCTCGGCCGCGGCCCGCCCCGGCTCCGCCCCGGAAGGCGCCGCTGCCGCCGCTCGCCCCT